>BMAC01000298.1:572830-593832 GCA_014905375.1 Phtheirospermum japonicum | reverse complement strand
TATATTTATAATAATAAATATTTATATAAGTTATATTTATACTTATAATAATATTATATATTTATAACATCATTATTCATAAATATAATCTACATTTATAAATATAACAATATTAATTATAAATATAATATATAACTTAATTTACATATCTAATATATATTAAAAATATATAAACTCTCATATGTAATTGACTTGGAGAGACGGTAACACTCCTCTATTTACATGAGGTCAGGGGTTCGAATCCCACCCATGACATATTTGGGATTTAAATTGACGCGGGCCGGGCTAGGGGCTCGAATCCCACCCATGACATATGTGGGATTTAAATTGACGCTGGCCGGGCTGGGCTAGCCCGCCCAATTATTTTTATAATATTTTAAAAATGCTGATGGGCCAGGCCCATCAACAATTAGGCGGGCCTGGCCCGTTAGTATTTTTAAAATATTATAAAAAATATTGACGGGCCAGATTGTTGAACTACAAAAAATCCTGGGTATGCTGACGGTCAAATCTGTCAGAGAAGCCGTCAGTATACGGAATACTGACGGATATTGGCCGTCAGCATTATCGTGGTTAGGATTGTAGTATCCTGACGGGAAAATTTACCTGTCAGGACTGCTGACGGCTTTCTTGACGGTCATACCCACCAGGAAATGACCGTTAGTATTCCTGGCGTGTTAGGTGAAGTGTAATTTTTCGTGGTTTTAGAAAATTAAAGGTTCATGACTTGTTATTATTGGAGATCGATTTAATTGAGAGAATCTATATGTTCAAGCTTTGAAATTAAGAGGAAAATAAAAATAAAGCAATTAAAGTAACTAAACTACACTAGAAATTGAAATAACAAGTTGGTAGAATGCCTCGGTCGTATGCCCATAATAGAAATGCAAGCAAGTAAATGAAATAAGTAAAAATAAGCATTGTTTCATCAAGTACTACCATGCATGCATAAGGTACAACCATGCATGAAAACTCAAATAATGCAAATTGACAAAAATTGAAAGCATCAAATTAAAGAGCAATAAAAGTTGACGTAAAAGTTTAAATCTTTAAGGAAAATAACAAGCAGTGAAGAGTAGATCTAAGATTCAACCTAAAACTATGCATGGAAATAAAATTGCAAATAAAGTATAGGAAAAACTCAAGATTAAAATGATCAAGGACCCGATCTATTAGACTAGATGTGTCACTCATCAAGATTCTATAGTCAATTCACAAGATCAAGCAATAAATCAAAGAGTTAAAGCAAAAAGCATAATATGAAAAGCAAAGCATGAAAATGAAGAACTAGGCATGAAATTAAAAGAAAGCTTACTTGAATTTAAGAGAAGAGTGCAAGCTTGAATTAAATTGCATCAAAGTAAAAATCCAAAGGAGTATTTGGATTCATCTTGAGCTTACAAACTCAAGGCAAATTTCAAAATTAAACTAAGAACAAGAGAGAAAATATTACAAAACCCATGCAAGTTTGGAAAATTTTAGTCATCACCTACAAAATGAGAGTTCTAGTCTATTTATACAAGGTTATTTTGGGTCAAAATGGTCTAATTTAGCTTTAGGGGCTCCATGCTCCCGAGTTTTGACCCAAGGTTGACCAAAGAAGGGTTTCCTTAGCCACCTGACTAAACAATTGGCTCGAAAGGGGCTCAAAGTGGCTCGGGGCGTGACCTTTGGCGTGGAATTTGGCCAACGCCAGGCGCCTCATGAGAGCGTGGCGCGACATTTGGTGAGGAATTTGGCCAATGCCAGGCGTGTTTGGCGTGGCTTTTGACTTGGGCGAGCGCGCGCCAGCGCGTTTGGCGTGAGATTTGGCGACGAGTGGCATACCTTGGCGAGCATTCTAGAAAGTTTGGGCGTTTTTGAGCCTCTCTTGGCTTGGAGTTTGGCTTGCCTTGGCAAGGCTTGGCTTCAACTTTGGCCTTCAATGCCTCCACCTTTAAAAATAGGAATTTTCAACATAAAAATCAAAGAATTTCAACAAATCTCAAATCAATTGAGCCCATTTAACCAAATTAAATATAAAATCAACAAGAAATATGAAAAATAATAAAATAAGAGAAATAACCTAGAAAACTAAATAAACGACTCAAAAACTAATAAAAAAAATATATAATCCTAATTAAAAATACGAGAAAAACACCACAATTACATGCAAAACAAGCACCTCAGTTGAGTAAAAGTGCAATCCCACGAGCGTACTGCACGACCTCGTCCTGCGGCGTGTCATCGTCTGGCCGTCGTCTACTGAGGTGCTCACTCAACGTCTTCAGTTTCAGATGACTCGCATCTTTCATCTCCACCTCGTAATCCACCTGATACCCTATGTAATACCTGGCGTACTCCGTCCATTCCTCCCTACTCCACTCCTCATCATCGTCGATCATCGGGGCACCTTCAATCGGAAGACCCCAAATAACAGTCACATCCTGGAGAGTGATCGTTGCCTCTCCCACGGGCAGATGAAACGTATGTGTCTCGCGGCGCCATCTCTCAACTAGTGCGGTGATCAGATGGCCGCCCAGCTTCGTAATCGCCCCGCAATATGCGACCCCTTAAATTCCCAAGTAATGTAGCACAGACATAACTCGAGGATGAAGACCATTACGCTCGTCCCAAAAAATATGACTAGCTGCCCGCTTCACCGTCAGAACCCCATCTATACGACCACCTACAATGCTGCTCGATCTATGTAAACTCTGTCGGCTCAAGAGCGATGATGCCATCTGCAAAATAGTTACATAGAAACGAGGATGAAATATTAGATGAATATTATTATTGTTGTTATTATTATTATTATTATTATTATTATTATTATTATTATTATTATTATTATTATTCTTGTTGTCATTATTATTATTATTATTATTGTTTTTGTTGTTGTTTTTGTTTATAAATGAGATAAATGAGATAAATATATATTTTTAACAAGGCAAGTGCATACAATATAAAAGAAATACAACAACAAACCCGAATATTAGTTAGGGAATTCATACAACAACAATTATTAATGTTCAAAGCAATYCGAATTARAAKTTCTAAAAMTGCTAGCGAATTACAACAACAAACTAATGGAAAGATCATCGCCATATCTAACATCAATGCCTGGAACCAGAACGTCCACCGCCTTGTGAGGAACTAGCCACATCTTGTGCATGGTATCGTTGTCTTGCGCGTACTTGGGCTTGGTCCATTTCGTTGGGGATTCTACTACCCCTGAGTCGTCCAACTGTTAGCTGCCTCCTCGTGTGTGGATCATGAACCAATTCAAAACTTGCCTCATTCCAGTCCTCCGCATCGGGCAATGGTTCAAATGCCCCAGCAGAGTATGTGCGTAGGTACGCAGCAGTGCTGTAGTAATCGTGGACGTAAACACGAGAATCCGCTCTAAATTTGGTACACACCTTTATTGCATGAGAGTACGGAATACCGCTGCTCACCCATCTACCACATGAGCACTCTGATCTCGACAAGGAAACTCGAAAGACTCGACTATGAGCTCCTCCGCTGACCTTCACAGAAACTTCAACCGTTTGTGCTGCCCAATTAAAGCCCGTAACCTGGTAAGATGACCCTAATTGTTGTCTTTCTCTGAATAGGTTATATATCTTATCAGGCCAAAATTGTTGCATGTTATGGACTCTTGTCGCATCTTTCAAACGATCAAAGAAGTTTTGAACACTTCGAAAAAATGTGATTCGGACGATGGTAGTTATTGGGAGCCGTCTAGCACGCTTCATCACTCCATTAATGGACTCAGACATGTTGGTCGTGAGGATGCCACACCGTATGCTGCCGTCGTGGGACAATGTCCACTTGCTCTTATCAATGCCATCCAAGTACGTAAATGCATTCAGATCAAGCGCCTTAATCTGCTCCATTATTCTATGAAAGACTGTAACCCTGGGTTCTGCTCCAGCTTTAATACACATATCCTTCAATCTTACAGATTTGGCATGCGTGTTGAAGTTAGTAGAGACATTTCGCAAACAAAAAACGTTAGAAGAGAAGGCCGGAACTTGTTCTAGTTCACTGAGTAGTCCGACATTTCGGTCAGATATAAGACAAACCCCTTATATGTCGCGAAATAATATATTTTACAATCATGTGAAGGAACCAATGCCACGAGCTGTAACTCTCTGAATCAACAACTGCGTAAGCTAGTGGCACGACTTGTTGGTTGGCGTCAACTGTAACTGCCATCAGCAACGTGTGCTTTTACTTTCCAACCAAAAAGGTTCCATCAACACTAATCACCTTGCGACAATGTCTAAAAGCCTCGATACATGGTCGAAATGCCCAAAATACAAATTTTAACATGTACACATTGGGTTTGCCAGAAGATTTGTGCCACTCGACCACGGTCCCCGGGTTGTACATCTGCAAGGCCTCCATATATTTTGGTAAATATTGGACCGACTGCTCCCACGTCCCGTACACATTTTCACGAGCCCGCTGCAAACCTTGCCACGCATTGTGATACGGCACAAGGTAATCATATTCTTGTTTGACAGCCTGCTGGACATGTAAGGCGCTATATAACGGATCCTACTCGACGTGGCTGGTAATGAGCATATCAATCATATTTTTACACAAATTGGGGTGTTCTTTACGTGTAAACGATGCGAGACATCTGTGCTCAGAATCCAATCTTGTGATTACCCAAGCACTTTTCCGTTTCCAAAAACTAGTTCGGAGCCACCATCCGCATTCGGATGATTCGTTAATATCTACATTATTCTCACCAAGTGAATTCGACATGCAAACAACTTTCCAAATTGTAGGATTGCTTTATACCACTCTATATGAACACTTGGCGACGCACATAGAGTAATCTTTGACAACCCACATCAAATGTCTTTTATCTCTAAATATCATGCCTATTCTTAACACTCCTTCGTCTTTATTGTAGTACTAGTCCGGTTGAGGGACACCAATAAAATCAACAGGAACGTCTTCGTATACGTGATCGAAAATTGGTATGTTCTTGTACAGTGCCGATCCTCTATCCGCTCGTTTATGGGTTCTAGGGCAAGTTCATCTAAGGTAGGTTCAAAAGGATCTTCAACTGGTACGCTACCCTCCAACTGAAAGAATTCATCGTCAGTTTCATGACCATCATCATCTAGTTCATCTAAACCATTTTCAGAATCGCTTCCTTCATCTGGTCCGAAGCAATCGGCGGGGTAGTACGGGATCGACGGTGGGGGATGATACTCGGTGGAATCTGCATTTGCATATCCACTCTCGTCTCATAGAATTGATGCATACATGTCATATCATTGCCAGAAGACATATTCGTCATATGTGCGCTTACTTCTAAAAATATAAAAAAATTCATATATTCACATAATTAGTCATTTCTTACAAAATAAATAAAATCAAATATTCACATAATTGATAATTACATCACAAACAAATAAATTTAATTTTTCACAAAATTAATAAAATCACATATTTCCGTAATTCATAGGTTTTTCACAAGCAAATAAAATCAATTTCCATGAACAATTAACAAAAAAATTGAAGATAACAATAGAATGTAACAATTGAAGGTAAACAAGCAAATAAAATTAATAGTTTCTTCACAAGCAATTAAATAGAAGGTAACAATTGAATGTCAATATTTTCCATAATCAATTTCCATGAACTACTCACAATTTTATTTTTTTAACAATTTGCATAAAAAATAATAATTTACATAAAACAATTAAAAATTAAATTCACAAACAACCCTAATAAAATTTCGTAAATGTTCATAACTAAAATTTTGTAAATATTCACAAGCAATGAAATAGAAGGTAATAATTTAAGGTAAAGAATTTCCATAATCAATTTTCATGAACAATTCAAAATTTTTTTTTAACAATTTCCCTAATCAATTAACAATTAACAAAAAAAATTACAAACAAACCAAATAAGATTTCGTAAATATTCATAACTAAAACACAAAAACATCTAAATTTAATATATACAAACAAAACATAAATTTAACTGCAATTCATTAAAATTAAAAATAACAATAACAATAACAATACAATACATACCACGAGCTTGTAGCTCAAGTGGTATCACTAACCCTTTATAAGGGTGTTGACAAGGGTTCGAACCCTATACCTCTCAAATTATTTGAGATTTATCTTCTACTTTCCAACCACTTGGCCAAACTTATTAAAAAAAATAACAATACAATACATAAATACTAGAATTAACAACTAATAAACAATATAATAAGAAGAACTTACCCTTTTTTTTTCCTTGTTTGGACAGCTTCAAGCTCCTCTCCTATGCTTGAGCCGCTGGAATGATGAAGAGGTAAGTGTGAATTGTGTGTGTTATGCGTGTGTTTGTGTGGGTTTTAGGGTTGCGAATTTTTTTTTTTGCAAAAATGACCCCGGGACGCCTTTTCCAGTGGCGTCCCAACCCCTGTTTTTTTTTTTTTTTTTCAAAATCCCCGGGACGCTATTCCGAAAAGCGTCCCGCCCCCTGGTAGGTTTTTTTTATTATTATTAATTTCGGCCCCAAAAACTTTGGGGGTGTTAATTTAGGTGCGGGACGCTTTTGAGAATAGCATCCGGGTGTTCTTTTCTAAAACGGTTCTTTTTTGTACCTTGTAGAATGTTAACGGAACGCTATTCACATAAGCGTCCCAACACATTTTTGTAGCCTTTTTTGAAAGTAACACATTTTTTAATTCATATTTAAATATATATTATTTATTTAATTAAATCGTAGAGTTTTCCTACATTTTGATGGTAAAGACGTAAAAACATAGAATTGTTTTGGATATAACTGTGATGACATTTTGTAATTAATAATTTCCAGAAAATGGTAAATCCTAATTCCTAAAATAGAACAAAAGGTACATGAATGGATCGCCTTGAGTATGATCCTCAGCAAAGATAGGCTCCACCCACGTGTTATATTACACCACACATAAAATATAATTACATAATACCGTTTTTTTAGTGAGTATGCTGTCCGTACAAATTTAAAATTTTATTTTCTTTTTTATAAAAAATCAATTTCCTTTTAACTAATTTTGGGCAGTGAATTATGGGTGTTGAAAATTATTAGAAGCCAAAAAAAAGAAAATAAAAAGGTTTTATGTTTTTTTACAATTGATTCTGGGAGGTCATCATCGTTTGCTTCTTATTTGACTTTTGTCTCTTTGTCGTTTCTGGTGATTCCCGGTATGCTATTCATATTCTTCTTTCTTCCTTTTCTTGTTCTTTTATCTTTTCTTATTCTTTTAATTGCTATGATTGGCATTATGTTAATCTTTGAGTAAATGACTTTAATTGCTGTTTTTCCTGTTATCTAATTTACTTTATTGATTATGGTATTCATAATATGTAGTAACAGATTGCATTTATCATCAACTACCTCTGCTGATTATTACTATTATTATTATTATTATTATTATTATTATTATGATATTCATCATCATCATCTTCTAGATGCTGAAAACAAACCAATAAATAGAGTAACATAAATGGTTTCTATGGTGGAAATGAAATGGAAAAGCTGATATAGTTTCAGGATTTGCATTGAAATCAAGCGATCCAATTTCGTCCTTTCGTTTGTTACTTTTAAATATCCAAAGGAAAGATAAAAGTTGTCGATCCTACAATGTTGCTAATATGCTAATAAAAAGGACCATATTATGTCATATATTTTGACGATTCGTGTTAAGAATAAAAATGTAATAAGTGTTGGACGATCTATGTTCATATGTTTACATGTTTAAATGATTTTTCTGTCATAATATTTTTTATCTGGTTATATATGGTTTTATGGATGATAATATCGCAGGCCGTTGATCCGCTTGTCTCAGGCATTCTTACCAGAATGGAAGGCGACAAAAACTTCAAAGAAAATGGTCCTCCCGACTCTCCTCGCGCACACATGGCGAACGAGCCATCAGACACCGCCTCAACGACCCCACACAACAACGGAGATTTAAAAAATATTCCAAAATTAGCTCCAGAAGAAAATCTGATATCATTTTCTCCGGTCGTAGGTGGCGAAACGCCTCATAACACCTTATCCGTCGTCGAAAACAAAAAACCTCATGACAATGCCGCCTCGGCTGGTGGTTCGGACGCGCTTAAGACTCGTCAAGAGGAAAACTCAGAACCCAAGATTGTGGCGAGGCCGACTCCCGAGGATGAATTCGTACCTTATGCTCCGTCTTCTCATCATAGGAGAGCCGTTAGTGTGGATCAGCTCGTGGCCAAAGTCCCTCCTAGTTATACTAGCAGCCCAACAATGACGCGCTCCAAATTATCCGGTAATGTTGACCCAAGCAGAGGTCATATCGATACGGCCGCGCCTATCGAGTCTGTGAAGGCGGCCGTGTCGAAGTTTGGGGGAATCGTTGACTGGAAAGCCCACCGTGTGCAGACTGTGGAGGTATATAACTTCTATATCTGTATATGTTGATTAGAGACTCAAGGAGTGTGTGCAAAATAAATGGTTTTTAATGTTTTCAAATGTCAGCTTCTGCTTCTTCTGATCAGAATCTAACAATTTCTGATGCTCAACTATTTACATAATCGAAATATTCTTGTAACTTGATAACTCGTTGCTGTGTTGTTGTCCATGCAGAGACGAAAGTTCATAGAACAAGAACTCGAGAAAGCGCAGGAGGAGATGCCCACATACAAGCAACAATGCGAGGCCGCAGAGGAGGCGAAGGCCCAGGTCCTAAAGGAGCTCGACAGCACTAAAAGGCTCATCGAAGAGCTCAAGCTCAATCTCGAACGAGCCCAGAAAGAGGAACAGCAAGCCAAACAAGACTCCGAGCTGGCGAAGCTCAGGGTCGAGGAGATGGAGCAAGGCATCGCCGACGAGTCCAGCTTCGCCGCCAAGGCCCAGCTCGAGGTCGCCAGGGCAAGACACGCGGCCGCCGTTTCGGAGCTCATAACCGTCAAGGACGAACTCGAACAGCTCAGAAAGGATTACACTCTTCTGGTGACCGAAAAAGAAGCGGCCGAGAAAAAGGCTGCCGAAGCTGTCTCCACATCTAGAGAAGTCGAGAAATCGGTCGAGAATCTGACGATCGAACTCATTACTCTCAAACAATCTTTGGAGTCCGCACATTCCGAACATCTTGAGGCGGAGGAGCATAGGATCCATGCGGTTATGGCCAAAGAGCAGGATACTCTGAATTGGGAAGAGGAGCTAAAGCAGGCCGAGGAGGAAATACAGAAGTTGAACCAGCAAATGCTGTCGACGAAGGATCTGAAACTGAAGCTGAACGAGGCGACGTCGTTGTTGCATGACTTGAAAGCCGAATTGGCAGCTTACATGGAGGCAAAACTGGATGAGCATGCGCTCAAGGAAACGGATCAAAAGACACGTGGGGATATCGAAGCCGCTATAACCGCCGCGAAGAAGGAGCTCGCGGAGGTGAAGCTCGAGATCGAGAAAACGACCGAACAAGTCAATGTCTCGAAAACAGAATCGGCGTCGCTGGAATCAGAGCTGGAGAAGGAAAAAAGGGAGCTCGTGGGGATTCGACAGAGAGAAGGGATGGCGTCGATTGCCGTTGCGTCGCTCGAAGCCGAGCTGAGCACGACGGAGTCCGAAATCGCGCTCGTCCGGATGAAGGAGAAAGAAGAGAGCGAGAAAATGGCCGAGCTTCCCAAGAAACTCGAAGAGGCGGCTCGGCAGGCCGACGAAGCAAAAGCCCTATCCCAAAAAGCCCGCGAGGATCTTGAAAAGGCGAAGGATGAAGCGGAACAAGCCAAAGCGGGTAAAATGGCTAAGGAGAGCAAATTACGCGCGGCTCAAAAGGAAATCGAAACCGCAAGAGCTTCGGAGAAGCTAGCGCTAGCGGCTATCAATGCGTTAGAGGAGAGCGAATCTGCTCAGAAAATCAACGATCAGGATTCACCGACATCCGGGATCACACTCTCGTTAGAGGAATACTACGAGCTCAGCAAGAGGGCCCACGAGGTCGAGGAGCAAGCGAATGCACGCGTGGCAGCTGCGATCTCTCAAATTGAGGTGGCTAAGGAGTCTGAGCTGAAAAGCTTAAATAAGCTGGAAGAAGTTAGTCGCGAGATGTCTAACCGAAAGGACGAGCTGGAGGCCGCGCAGCAGAAGGCCGAGCAAGCGATGGAGGGGAAATTGGCGGTCGAGCAGGAACTGAGGAAATGGAGGGCTGACAACGAGCAGAGACGTAAGGAGGCTGTCGATCAATCTGTGCCTGCGCCGGTAGTTACGAGTCATGATAATGGGAAAAAGATGTTCGTTAGCGTGCCCGAGACTTCTTCGACACTGCATCAGAGATCGAGTCCAAGGGCACTCGCTGCGAGCGGCACGGATAAAGAAACGGAGACGAATCAAGAATCGAAGGCGACAAAGAAGAAGAAGAAATCGTTTTTCCCGAGGATTTTCATGTTCTTGGCAAGAAAGAAGGCACAGGCGTCTAAAAAGGATTAATTTATCTATTTGTTTTTTTTCTTCTTGTTTACAACTTACAAAGCCTGCTTGTTTGTTATCATCCTTCTATCCAAGAGAATATTAACCTTTTTTTTTTCTTTTTTTTTTACCTGTGTGTTATTGTATGTACAATACCTAATCAGATAAAAAAGCGTATTCACAGACTCAATAAGTTTCTGGGGTTCCAAAGGATATAGTGAGATTTATAGCTTGGTGAGGCTTACAGGGATTGCAAATTGTTTTGTAAAGCATCCATAACTTTTGGAATTTAAAGAAATAAAAACAATATTCAATGTTTCTCCCTTGGGATTTCATTTCTAGTTTGATTACATTTTGTGTACATCTCTCTCACAATTGTGTGTTAAGGCAGCATATAGAGCATCATACTACTTTACAAGCAACGACAGAGATATTTAAATAAAGGATTATTTAAAAAAAAATCATAAGCAAAAATATCTTTCACACATTTCATTTGTGAAAATATAACAATCAGTCTCTTAGATTTATGACAGACTCAACCTCGAGGGATTTTCGTAAATTTCAAAATCTCCAACCCCAGGTCAAAGCCCCCTCCGCGGGCAACCAATGAGGAAAGATCATAATAAAGTTTATAAGTCATTTTCAGTTCTATAGTTATCCCTAAAATCAATACTCCTAGCTTTCGATATGTAATTTCCGGTGCCCCTAATCTCACAATTACTTCTTAAAACGAAATTCAGTAAAAGATTATCAGCATGTCAAGGCAATGCGACCAATTTGATTCCATATACGTTGTTCTTCGAGCATGGATATTGCCTTTTGCCGATAACATTACCACTAGGATGCTAATTTGAAGCTTTGATTGCCCCAGAAACAAGTAATTACAGAGTGCAAATAAAACATAGGGTTTATTTACAAAAAGTACCAATAAGATTTAATCTAATTATTTAAAAAAGGGTTATCTTCCAAAATCACTAATATCCCCTTGATATTAGTAATTTGATCAAACCCATCAAGACAGAAAGAATGTTTCAAAACTAAGCAAACATGAGATTAATGCTTCAAATGGCTTGGCAAATGAGTGCCTTATATGAGTAATAATACTTGAGAATATAACATTCGTTTTACAACAAGATCAGATACCACTGTATAAAACACATGGCATATTCAATATGCAATAAAGTTTCAACTAAAACATAACAATTCGAACGGAATGGAGACAAGGCATATCCTCAAGGTATAATCCCCACTGCTCACATTTTTGATGGCTTGGGAAAAATGTCCGGAGTAAATTTCTGAGCTGCACTGATACTACCCTTTATCTTCATCGCGCCCCTAATCCGTTCGAATAGCATTTTAATTCAATTTCATTCAAACTAAAACAAAGTATATAAATTAATAAGATGGATAATAAGGGCACCTCATGAAAGCCAACTGAGGATTCATCTTCCCGGTGGCAACCTTCATAAAATCATTATCCGTGAATGAAAAGGTTGCGTCTGGCTTCCCATCTTCATATGCCCCTATAGTTTTTTTAATCCTTAAATAAATTAGTTAAAGTTTAAACTAATTCATAGGGAGTGTGTGCAACCAATTCAACGTTTTGAAGAAGTGATTTCATTGTAGCAAACCCCTAAGTAGTTGAGAATCAGATGCTGGCAGTGTTTGCTGGAAAATGCTTTTAAGTTAAGATAGGGTGATTGGTGAAGAAGTAGGAAAGTGTTTTATTTGTGTTTAAAAGTCGATCAAAAGCAGAATCAAAACAAAAACACCCCTACTCTTGCTTAACAAATAATTAAAATGATGCAAAAGTTGGGATTTGCAAACGCTGAAATGTGATTATTTTTTTAGCAGGTTCTAGCAATATTCCAGTGGCAACAAAATCTATTGTAATAAGGTATCTAGATCACAAAGAAATCAAAACAAATAATAATAATAATAATAATAATAATAATAATAATAATAATAATAATAATAATAATAATAATAACAATAATTTGAGGAGAGTGTAAGAACCCTAACCTTCCTTTACCTCCCCTTTCTTCAAATCAACTACAAAAGACTTCTCATTGAACCCAAGTTTCTGTTCACCAAAAAATAAAAAATAAAAACCTCGAATCCAAATAAACATAATTAAACTCATTAATTACATCAACATCAATATCCGCATATAATTATTCAACACAGATAAAATATTAAAAATAAAACCTTAGGGGAAATATTGATCTGATAAACCAGTCCGATTTTTTTGGTAAGTTGCCTCCCAGCATCAGTTGACATATGGAGCTTCATCTGCTCCATCAGCGCATCGGACTTCAGCTGATTGGAACTCGCCATGGCCGACGTTTCACCGAAGAATGCGCCGGTGGTTGACTTGTGATGGACAAAGTGCAATCTGAATCCATATAGATCAATTGATGGGTATTAAATAAATCTACGGGAAAAATATAATACTGAGGTGTGGAGTGGCTGATAAGGTTGACATCAACTGCCAGCGCCCAGCACGCAATTCAAGGTACAGTTTATTGAAACTCTGTGCACTCTCGTTTACTCCCTTCACGATGGTCCTGCGGTTGGTTTCACGTGGGTTAAGAAATGAATAATTTATATAGTTAACTCATTAATTTAACTAGTATTTTCTAATTATACTCTTATTGAATTTATTAATATCAATTAATAGACATATAAATCAGTGTTGGAATTAATATATTTGTTACTGAAATATTAAAATTTTGTATTTTAATCATTAATTTTAAATTTACGATGTAAAAAACTAGTATTTCAAAAATATTAATTAAGGGTACCTGTGAAAATGAAAAATTAATTATATATTAAATATGGTAACTGAATTATCTTTGTGGACAGACGAAAATAGAATAGTGGACTATGTTTGTGGAACGGGGTGATTATTAATATTTTAAGCCAACTCTCTATCACTATTTCATACTCCATTCTCAATATTGTATCCATATTGAAATAAATTAACATTTTTTTTAACATTATTAGTTTTATCATTGTTATTTATATAATTAAGTATTATCTAATTACTTATTAAGTATTTAACGCATACAAACCAATTAATTAATTATATTATTTATATGTAGAACATGGAAATCTTGGTATTTAATTCGTACAAATATATTTAAAATATTTATTAAACGTAGATTCATAGAATTGTTCGAAAGTAATAAACACGACTTGTTTTTGATAGTATTGTGTATAAATTGTAATTGTACTTATATTTAAAGTACTTAACATTAATAAATTTATAATTATAGTATAAATGAGAAATAATTGATTAATAGTAAGTTTTATATATTATGTGAACTAGTGTTTAAATTCAGACTGTATAAAAAAAATATTTATCATTTCGATGTTGTTAGATTATGGATTAATATAGATTAAAAATTAATTTATAATTGTTATAATATCTTTATAATTCATAGTTTATTATTTATATATACTGAATATATTAATAAATAAAATTTATAAATTGTTAGATTAATATAAATATTATCAAATATCTTTTAAAGAAGTATTTTTCGTATAATATTATATGTAAAAGTTATAGTATATGTACTGTATGTTCTACTTAAAATATATGAAGTATCTACATGGTGCTTCAAAATGTTAACATGAAATTAAAAATAAAATCAATTATTCATACTTATTAAATACTATGTAAGTAGCGTGCATAATCAAGTAAATTGTGCACTTTTACTAAGTGGTATGTGAACGATAACTAAGTACTGTATGCATACTTACTAAGTACTACATTTGCGCATTTGTACTATACAGCTCACTTATAAGTACTATGTGCATGCTCGTTAAATACTATGTATATATACACTAGGTACAACGTACACTCGAGTTTAGCTTGAGGGATATTGATGTGAATGAGGATAGAAGAATTATAACCCATTGGATATTTAAGATCCAAGAACTATAATTATAAGAAAAGAAAGCTATCACCTAGATCGAAACTCTAGTTGATCCCTCCTTGAYCTTGATATGAACCTTGACCCCTTTGGATATAGAAGATCCTAAGAACCTTGGTATGTTTGAACGCCACAAGATTTTGCTCACAAATCTTGATAAGTTCTTAATTGTTTGTTTAACTCTACAAAAAAAGAATAAACTCACAATGATATGACTTGAAGTCTAAAGTGTTTATAAAATCTGAAAATTGTTATTRTGAAACAAAGAAAACTCATAKCCTTTTATAGGTAGAGAAAAGAAGAGTTTTAAAAGCTAAATTAATGGCTAATTAAATGAAAAGCCACAAATTAAATTCAATTAAACTCTTCATCTTTTCCTCTTAAATCCTTCCCTTWAATCCGTCCACCTCCTCTCCTTGGAAGCTTCTATGTTACCACTTGGGCTTTATTATATGGGCTGCAACCTTGGGCTGGTTATGTGGATTCAAGCTTGGAGTCTTGGTTCGAAAATTGGGCTTCATCATGGTTTGGTGCAAGRTCACTTATTTGGATCAAGTTCACAAATTTATCCCCATGAAAAGACTCTTGTTCTTGGTTCTTRGATTGGGCCGAAGGATGCTTGTTTTGGATTTCAACTAAAAATAGTTTCAACGCCTCTTTAAGTCTCTTTCCTTTAGCTCTCGTAATTGGTCCCTCTCGAACCACCAAAGGATCTTCAAGCTCGYGCTCATTCTCATCAGATATTCTAAATATGTTGGATTAGCTCGAGGGAATTTATACTTAGTTTATTTATATGTGACTATTATTTATGTGGTAAATATGGACACATAATAACTGACAAGTATTGGATGTATATAAATGAAGTACCTAATGCATAACAACTAAGTACTAAATATACACGAATTAAGTACCAGGTGTACATACATTAAGTACTAAATGTATCACGAATAAAAAATAAATGAACACTCGCCAAGTATAATTACCAGATGCATAGTAATTAGGTACCAAATACACGCGAAAAAGCCAATTGCACATACACTGAGTACTAAATGCATAACAAATAAAAATTAAATGCACACTCACCAAGTATTGGATGGATATAAACTAAGTATTAGATGCATAATAACTAAAGTACTAAATACACGCGAACAAAGTACCATATGCACATACATTGAGTACTAAATGCAAAACAAATGAAAAGTAAATTCACACTTACCAAGTATTTGATGCATATAAACTAAGTACCAGATGCATAACAACTAAGTATTTAGTACATGCAAATTAAGTGTTATATGCACATGCACAGAGTACTAATTGCATGATGCATATAAACTTAGTACTAGATTTATAACAACTATGTACTAAATATACGCAAATTAAGTATCAGATATACATAAACTGTGTATTAAATATATAATGAATACACACTCCGCAAAGTATTGGATGCATATAAACTAAGAATCAGATGCATAACAAATAAGTACTAAATACATGCAAACTAAGTACTAGAAGCACATACACTGAGTACTAAGTGCACAATGAATAAAATCTAAATGCACACTCGCAAAGTACTAAACGCGTATGGATGAAGTATTGTGTGCATAATAACTAATTACTAAATATATGAGAATTGAGTACCAAATGGACATACACTTAGTACTAAATGTATAAAGAATAAACATTAAATGCATGGAGAATATAAACAAAATTGGGATTAATGAATTGAATAGATACTAGAATAAACATCAATAACGCATGATTTATTATATTTTGAACAGTGTTGCATAAATTGGGTTAGGCAGACGCTAAGCATCCTTAAGCCAATGCGGTTTTGCAAAAATCAACCAAAAAAATTACTTTGGAAGAAAAACCAGCCTAGGCGGGATAGGCGCCCTAGGTGGTCCAAAATCGGGCTAAGCACCTAGGTAGTTCGACCGAAAAACTGGGTTAGGCGGACGTCTATGCGGTCTAAATGGCTAAAAATCGGCCATAAATGAAAATAAATAGATAAAAGAAAATTATAAATCTAGGAGGCGCCTAGGCACCTTAGATTGTATGCATCTTGTACTTAGTTTATATGCATCTAATACTTTGGAAGTGTGCATTTTTTACTCGTTATGCCTTCGGTTCTTAGTGTGTGTGCATATGGTACTTAGTTCATGTGTATTTACTACTGAGTTGTTATACATCTAATACTTAGTTTATATGCATCCAATACTAGGTGGTTTTCTTATTCATTATATATGTGGTATTTAGTGTATGTAAATCTTGTACTTAGTCCCTATGTATTTAATACTTAATTTTTATACTTCTGGTACTTAGTTTATGTGTATACAATATTTTGTAAGTGTGTCTTTTTTTATTCGTTATGCATTTAGTACTTAACGTATGTGCATTTGGTATTTAGTTCATGTGTATTTAGTGTTTAGTTGTGATGCATTTAGTAATTACTTCGTGTGTACTTAGTATTTAGTTATTATGCATATGATGCTTAGTTTTATAAGTATCAAATACTTGGCTTCTCCTCTCCTGCCGCAGCTTCATTTTGCTACTCAAACAATGCATCATCGAAATCCTCGAAAGTAGGAATGCAAACAAAGCGAATCTTATTGAATATTAGCATATTCGATTCGTTTTCGATTGATTTGATTAATATTCAATTTTGTATTCATTTAATGTCCGAATTCAATTCGTATAAGTATTCAAATATATTTGAATATATTTTAATACTCATATTCAAATTCCAACTTGATTTCTTTTAATTAAGAAATTATTAAGTATAAATATTTATTATAAATTAAACTAAATTGTATCCATAAAATATATATACTTTACAAATAAATATAATATAATATATAATAAAATTTAAATATTATTTTTATAAAAATATATATTATAAATTCAATAATTATATAATAGAAAATATAAATAATATACAATACTCTAATTTTAAGATTTATAATTACAATATATATATTATTTGAATCAAATATCTGAAATTAATTAGACTTATTCTTTATTTCGGTTTTTCTTACAATGAGTATTTAGAAATTAATTATAACTTTACGCACTTGATACTTAATTATAATCAAACATTTGGATATATATGAAACTTTAGGAAGACTATGAGAATATTTATTTTTATTTTTTGTAAATTACAATATTTGAATTTATATAATTCTCGAATTTAAGGGGGAAAAAGTCTACATTTGTTATGCAATTTCTTATAATTTAAGACCATAAAGAGGGTTTACAAAAAAACCCACAAGAAGGGAAATAAAATAAAGCTTGAAAAGATAACCAAACCACTATTAATTCATTTACGTAGTATATGTGCATCAGTACTTTGTTTATGTTAATTTAGTACTATTATTGTGTATTTGGTAATTAGTTTATATGTATTCAATACTTGGAGAGTGTACATTTTTCTCAATTCGTTATGCATTCGTACTTAGTGTATGTGCATCTGATACTTAGTTAGTGTGTATATAGTACTTAGTTGTTATGCAATGAATACTTAGTTTATATTAATCAGCACTTGGTAAGTGTACATTAGATTTTAATTGTTACAAGATTAGTACTTAATGTATGCGAATCTGGTACTTAGTAAGTGTGCATTGAGTACTTATTTTTTATTTTAATAGTACTTAGTTTATATACACTTGTACTTGATGATTGTGCGTTTAGCTTTTTTAGTTTTTTGTGATTTATATTTATCTGCACGCATCTCGTACCTAGTCAATGTACATTGTTAAGCAATTAGTACCTAGTTTATATTAATCAATATTTTATGAGTGTGCATTTTGATTTTAGTTTCTATACAATTAGTACTTAGCCTATGTAGGTGTGGTACTCAGTGAGTTCGCATTGAATACACAATTGTCATTTTATTAGTACTTTACATGCATTTATACTTGGCCAGTGTGCATTTAGTTTTTAGTTGTTATGCACTAGATACTTAGTTTGTATATATCTGGTACCTAGTTAGTGTGCATTGAGTACTTTGTTATTATGTAATTAGTACTTAATTTATATTAATTAATACTTTGTGAGTGTGATTAGATTTTAGTTGTTATATGATTAGTACTTAGTGTATGTGGATCTGGTATTAAGTGTTAAATATGTACTTAGTTGTTATTTCGTTAATACTTGATGCACTTGTACTTGATGAGTATGCTTTTTTAGTTGTTATGCACGTGGTACTTAGTCTTCATGCATCTAGTACCTAGTGAGCGTGCTTTGAGTACTTTGTTGTTATACAATTAGTACTTAGTTTACTTGTAGAGTGTGCATTTAGATTTTAATTGTTGTATGATTAGTACCTTAGTTTATGTGAATTTGGTACTTAGAGAGCGTGCATTGAGTTCATCTAATTCTCTTAAGCATCCCACACACTCCATAACCCATCACCACCACACCCATGCTACCACTACCAACTCCACCTCACATGGCCAACGACGTCATGTCTCCGACGATGACCTATCTGACAATCAACGCACATCTTTCGGCCATCGTTGATCTAAAAAAATACACTACACACACGCACAATGATTAAGGCCTAGATTTGAAAATTTAAACATGTGATTTCATAGATTAACACAAGATTAACTTGATGGTGGTGGCCGATCGAAGATTGGTGGATGGACAATGGAATAATGGACGATGAAACTTGAGACTTCTAAGTAGTTTACACTTAATTTCCCGGTGATTGGAACATCGTAAAAAAAAAAATACAACTTCGACTTTGGAGCGAGGGCGACGAGGCAATTTAAAAGACAATACAATAGATGGGCTTCACTACTGGTGAGCAATTCGTGGTCTTAGCTACCAATAACAATGGCGACTTTGATGTGATTCTTTTTTTTTCTTTTGGCAAATAACTTTTTGTTCAGGGCAAATCTCAAGGCACAGACGCAAATTTAATTATAATATTAAAAAAATGGCTAAAGGTATTTTAAAATAAATATGATTTTTTTAAAACATGAGGTTACTTTTGTCTTTTGAAGTTAATGGGGAGTTCGTTTAAGTTCTTCTGTTTATTAGGGAGTGTAGACCAAAATATATTAAATAGGGACCGAATCACAAATTAAGGTGTTGGGATTTTCCAACAAATTCCCCATTTGATTTTGGTTTCGAGTATATAGTTGAACACGGACGAAGCCCTCGTAAGAGAAAATATATATATTTGGGGGCAGAGAATTTTTTCTTTTTGTGTGTGTGAGATAGTGATTTAATATAATTTGTATATTTTTTTGGTATTTGATTAGATATAAAATTATTTGATAAAACAAAAATTCAATGGATCCACAAAAGATTTTATGTAAATTAATGATTGTGAGATAAAAGAGAGTAGGCCCACAAAGGTTTTGTGTTGTGGAAAGTTATTAATAATGGAGAAATAAGATTGAGATGAGATAAAAGAGAGAGAAATGAGAGAAATTTTTCTAGGGAAAAACTTTAGTTGTATTTTTTTTATTGGAAAAAAATTATGTATCATAATCACTATATATTTTGATGTCTTTTCTTATTTAAGGGAGTGATTTTTTTTTTTCTGCTGATAACCAATCATTACATTCCCTCCGTCTCATTCTATTTCATGAAAATTAACAAAGGTGGTTGGTGTTATAATTATAGGTATCAATGAGCATAATATCTTTTTGTTTAAAAGAACTAAAAATGTGAAATGATAAACTGATGGATAAAATTAGTAAATTAATATTTAACTTTATTGGGAAAGTAAAAAAGTAACATTAATTATCTTTTGAAAATGTAAATGTGACAAATAGAATGAGACAAAAAAATTCTAAAATGCGACAAATAGAACAGAAATGTGGAATTAATAATTACTATGTTATTTGAATTTTACCCCCTCTTAGTAACAAATTTTGCCCCTTCTCCTCCAGAGCTATATTTGAGTCCTATATCAAGATGTAAAATGATGTCGTTGGATAAACTCAAGAAAATACTAACTCATTTTCTTTTTATTTTGAGTTGGTATGTGTTGTTTTAGATAAACAACTTGTAGTGTTATATATTCATTTTTCTAGGAATTTTTTTTTACCAAATTACTATGTTATGTGGGATATTTTATTGAAAGTGACTCAGCGCGCAAATGCTCATGTTCTCGATTTGAGAATTCGGAAATGAGAGAATATAGTCGGAAAGAAAATTAAGAAATGAAAATATTTTCTAAGCATGTGAATGGATATGAGATAAAAACGTAGCTATTAAGATTATTTATATACACACACACACAAAGTGAAATAATGATTAAAATAATTGGTAATTAGAGTTATATGAGTGAGTGGATAATAAGATTTATAGAAAGTTGTGTACTGATGATGGTGATTGAATGATTTATTTAAAAAGGAATTGAAATGATTAGGGGAGAAAAAATCGAGAGTGGGTTAAAAATATAAATAGTTAACCATTTAAAAAAATAAAAAGGTTCAAAATTAAAATTTTCCAAAATGAAACCATAGGCAAGCGCTGCATCATTATCTACTTTATACAAGGAAATCTTAGTTTTACTCGATTATACCTTAAGAGTTTTCCTACATACGGTCTTGCGTTGCTTGATTATCAACTTGATAATTCATTATTGATGTGTGTGTAACTAATGAACTATCAATAGTT
>BMAC01000298.1:555669-571025 GCA_014905375.1 Phtheirospermum japonicum | reverse complement strand
AAATGAGTAAATATTTAAATTTTATTTTCGTAAACTACCCAACTTCCTTTTATCTTCATCTCTCTCCTCAAATATCTCAATTCTCAATTCACTTTTTACCTTTTTCTTTTCCTCTCTCCTCAAATATCTCAATTCACAGTTCACTTTTTAACTTTTTCTTTCTCTCTCTTCTCCTAAATTTGTGTGAAAAAAGCAAAATGACTTATATTGTGAAACAAGAATTTTACTCTAAAACGACTTATATTGTGAAACGAAAGGAGTATACGTTAGGCAGAGGTGATGCACACAGCTACACATGCTTGATTAGACTTGTCACGCATTAAATGTCCTCATAAAAGTATGTAGATAGGTACTTCGCTAACAATACCCATTACTTTTTAACACAAAATCCAGTTGTTTGTTAATGAATATTCAATATTATTTTAACATAATGCTCATCGATTTTTCTCGGCTGTTTGAAATTATGAACTATGCATTGCTTTTACTAATTGTTCATTTGTTTGTACTTGAATGTTAATTATTCATATAACTAAAGGTTCTTGTATTTATTGTTAGAGTCAATTTGATAGTCGAGTATAATGTGTCAGTCGTTCGACTAGCTAAACGATTAACGAGCAAGTCTCCCGTGTGACGGTCACATGGATCATTTATCATGTGACGGAGCTCTATATCTATTCAGACCCGGATTTGATCCATCAAATTGGGTCGGACTAAGCAGACTTATTGGGTTTGGGGCTCCGTCACATGACAAAAGACCCGTGTGACCGTCACATTTGAGTTTTTGCCATTAACAAATTTAAGAGTCCCAGTATATAGTATATACATGTATACTAGTTTAACACCATTATATTATGCGGAATTTAAAAAAGAGAAATATTTATTAAAAATAATAATATTGAAAATAGTAAATACAATTCATAATATTATTTATTTTATTTACGGTAAGATTATTTTTTAAAGTAAATAATCTTTACACATAAATCACAACACTGTTTGTACTAATTACAGTAAGTCTGATTTTCACAATAATTTTTTTTACAGTGAGCCCACGAAATTAGTTGTAAAGTATATCAAAATACCCTAAAACTCACGGGGAAATCCGTATAAAATTGAATTTGAAAAAATATAAAACATAAAACACCATCGTGTTAAATTGTGAATATGTGATATAAATTAAAATCTATAAGAAACTGATAATTATATTAAAAAAAACGTAGTGCATCTAATTCTTAATATATGTAATATTATTTTATTATTATTTTTTGTTTTTTATTTTCTTATCTACCTTAGACACTAACTTGTTCGTATAGTTATGTAATGTGTGTTTCAATACATTATATTGGGATTAGATTAAAAAGTTTACAATATATTTAATATTTAATTTCCTATGCGCAATAATCTTATTATTTTTTCTTTTTTCTTTTTATTTCCCTTTTTATTCTCTCTCTCTCTTTATTTTTTGGCGTAATAATAGTTTTTCATATATATTTTTAATATTATTTTCAGTCAGTTATATTAGGATTAGATAAAAAAAATTATATTTATATTTTTTATATTTATTTTTCTTTTGTAAAATTTTATATAACTGGTATTTTTCTTAAATAAATATTTAAAACTCAAATAACAGTATTTTAACTTTTATTATAAATAAAAATTAATTCAACTTATATAGGTTTTTTCTAATTGCTATAAATTATTTATATTTTATATTAGTAGAATAAAATAAAGGTATTGAATTAGGCAAAATATGTTTAAAAAACTAGTTTGAATACCCGCATTTTACGCGGGCATATTAAATAAAGGCATAAAACGTAAAATATATCAAAAATAATTATTAACTTTAGAAAGTGAATTATTAATACAATGGGAAAAAAATATTTGATATAAATATAATAGATGTGTAACATTTCAAAATTCTCTCTGTTATGGCCTCTTAATCCCAAAGGCTTCTTTTAAATGCAATTCATTCAAATCAAGTTTTAAGAATACTGCAAATATATCTTTAAGTAATGCAATAGACTTTTAAAATAAAAAATAAACATGCATACTAAAAATTATTACACATGAAAATCCAACTTGTAAATCATAAAAGAATCTTGTCAACCTTTTTCGTCCCTTTACTTTCAATCGACATTGCAACGTAATAAAATAAATAAAATAAAAAAACATCTTACACAATCCACATATAATACTCATATATGATAAAGACTTCAAATATATGAATTAAAAAATCAAATCACCGGTATATCAATTTAATCAATTTATTATGTTGTAGTGTTCACCATATTAGATCACTTCACGCTATTTAAAATGGTTTGGTAACCTCTTCATCATCTTCTTCACTCTCCTGTCAACTTTGTTATTGTTACCAATTTTTCTATCTCCACAAGAACCTATTTAACATAAATGGATAAATTAAATCTTGGTTGGATCAAATTAATAATTACAGATCCATGTTAACTAATTAGAGATAAATATTTTAACTCATTATATATAATGAAAAAAATTAAATAAATAAAAAAACTGTGTTTATTTATTAGATACAATATGTTATATATATTCAATGAATATTATATTGTACACAAATATTAAATTTTATAAATATTTATTTAACTACGATAATTTTTCTACCTGTATGTAGAGTTGTCATCCTTAACAATATTCTTAAACACCTAAGAGAGAATTACTCTGATTCTTATTTATAGGCATAATATTTTGAATTGTTAGATTAGAATATTCCAATATAAGTCGTGATATTTATTATCTTGCTCGTGCAAAACACGGGATGTATATATATTTTTCAATTAGACATCATAATATTTTAAATTTCATCAAATGATAAAAATAATGACAAACAACCATGAAAGGAATTCATTGTTAGATTAACACACAATATATATGTAAAGGTGAAAATGTTTGTTTCATTACAAAAGAAAATGAATGTCTGGCCAATATTATGTAGAATATTAACCAAGTATTTTATTATGTTTAATTGATTAATTGAAGGAGATGATCTTGGTGTGTTTTTAGATTAAATTATTAATTTAGGTTTTTTTTTTTTGTAATACCCCAAAATTTTAACATTACTATTTGGCCAATAAGATTCATGCATGGTATATTTTTTAATAATTTATATGATTTAATTTAATTTCATTAGGTGTTTTAGTTAGTAAACTTCTAATGAGTCCCTAAAATATAGATAATAAGAGTTATAAAAAAATAATTAATATTTCTTTGGGARAAAATAATAAGATACCAATTTAGTATTAATGTTAAGTTATACGAAATAATAGTAGAATACAAGTAAATCTCAAGTTTCAAGTTATGAATATACTAACTTAATATTTTAAGATATTTATTTAAAAATAATTAAATAATACTTAAGTATATGTAATTACGATTAAAATAACTACTATATATATATATACATACATACATATATATATATATATATATATATATATATATATATATATATATATATATATATAAACTAAATTCTTTAAAATTAAGACTTTATATAATTATGCATGTGTGTGTTTGAAGTACATGTGTTATATAGTGTGGATATTATGTAACTATATATATATATAATATACGTGTGCATGAGTGATAAAGTGTGCATGTGTAATTATATGTATATGTATGTGTGTGTAAGACGAGTGCATGTGTTATATCCTCCATTTTGTTAATAGTGTTAACTATTAATGTTGAGGTGTCGAAAGGAGAGCGTCTTGGGGCTGATGTGGACCAATTAAATTTCTCCAAAAATGACGTGTCGGCCTGTGATTTATAGGGGGTCTATTTTGGGAGGAGGCCAAAATTTTGACCAGGTATAAATAATAATTTTATTTTTTATTTTAGTTAGTTTCAGACAAAGTAGGGTTAGTCAAGCGGGCGCGCTCCTATTTTTATTTTTTTTTTCATTTTTGCTTTCGTCAAACAGATCTTCTCCACCCATTTTCTTCACATCGAAAAAATAAAATCACAAATTTCTTTCTAGAGAATCACAAATCAATCGGCCAACCAAATCGGCGAAACCAATAAAAAATGAATTGAAATTCAGTCGATTTGTCCGATTTATATTCTATTCAATTTGTTTTTCTAGATATGAATTTATTTTTCTATTCAAAAGCAGCGTCTTTAAAGGCTTGGAGCAGCACGCGGAGGAGCGCCGTTAGAAATTGGAGGCGCAGAGCGCGGCTGCGGTGGACTACGATGACGATGATGAAACCCAGGTGAGATCGAGGAAGAATCGCGGGGAAGATGACGAGGACGATTACGGTAGTAACGATGTGAAGGAGAATAATTCGGCGGAGGCCAATAAGAAGGAGAAGCCGAAGAAGGTTAAGGATCTTAAGGTCACGGTGGCAGAGGCCGCCGCGAAGATCGACGCCGAAGATCTCGCTGTTTTTCTGTTAGGCATTTTGGTAAAGTCATTTTCTTTTTTGATCCGATTTTGTTATTTTCTTTTCGGGTGAAATTAGAGAGATTTATTTGTTTATGGGTTTTTGTGATTGATAGGAATCGTTTGAAGGTCAGCAAGACATACAATTGAAGAGGTTTGCCGATTATTTTGGGCGTGCATTTTTTGGCGGTGAGTGCGTCTCAGTTTCCATGGCTCAAGTTGTTCAGGGAGTCTGCTGTGGCCAAAATTGCTGATGTAAGTTTGTCAAGGTTATCTTTTGGTACTTGGGTTTTTGGATCCATTTCTTGATATTTAGGAGGAGGCTTATTGGTTTATAAATAATACATTTGCATCATTGCATTTGAGGATCCTATGTGAATTTTATTGAAATTATGCATTGTGAATGTTGTCAGTGGATAAGGGAGATAGTTTTTGTGTATTATGAATTTTTTCATATGTTTTGTTTATTATGAAATTCTTGGCCAAAGATCGATACAAGAAGCATTCAACACCAATTTTTTTGTTTGTGTTTTCCAATATCTTCAATTATTGGAAATTAATAACAAATTGTTTGTTTGTTTATTTAATTTCAGGGATGCAATGAATTTATTAAAAATAAGTTTAATTTCTATTTTTCATTATCTTTTGGTTTTTATGAAATTTTCGGTATATGATTGTATTGCTTATTTGAGTATTTGATTGTATTGCTATGTTATTTTGTATTTGATAGTGGTGTTAACTCAGCCTTTGCCAAATGACTTTGTCAATCCTGGAATCTCAGGCTTTGGCAGTCCTGGAAATTCAGCCTTTGGCAACTTCGGGATTTCGGGCTTTGGCAATGTTGGAAATTCGGGCTTTAGCAACTTCGGAAGTTCGGGGCTTGGTAATGCTGGAATTTCCATGGCTAAATACGTCTGAGGTAACTAATGATCAGAGAAGCTTTTTGTATTTAAACGGAATTTCCATGGCTAAATACCTACCAACATAAGTGGTCAAACGTACACCAATCACCATCATGCTCTTTTCTCTATAAGCTTCTATTATCAATCATATATATGTATGTGTGTGGTTACTCAAATCCACCAGAATGTTTTTTGGCCTACTCAAACCCTTATGGTTGTGGCAACAAGTTTTTTAATTAATTTCTCCTTTTTTTTGTTATTATTATTTTAATATGGGGAATTTGTTAATAGACGTATGCATTTAGATTATATGAGAAGAAGTTAATAATAGCTGAACTATATGACAAGAAATAAATCACTATGGACTATATCTCAAATCCCCTTATTAATTTTAGTTTTACAATTCAGAACAGCCAATTTGCAATTCAAAAGTAGTTCTATCGTCAATTTTCTTAAATAACTACGTTTCTGTTGGGAATTAAGTGATAACTGCAGTTCAAGAATATTGCTAGCTTTCTCATTTTTAAATTTTAGTTTTCTTTTCTTATCCATTTAATTCCAAATAAGATAAAATATGCCTGCCTTTTATTTTCAACGCAAATATGCCTGCCCCTTTCTTCCAAATTATTGCAAAATTCTTCCGATCTCTTTTTTTGCGTCGACTATAATTTTATTTTATTGGTATATTGCATCGATCTCAATCCACTTATTGGTATAGGTCAAGGCAGCCAACAAAACCTTTGAAGCCTGGCGCCCGCGGTGATGATGGGAAAAAGAAATTGGATGGTATTCCTGTTTTTACTTCTCGAGGACTTGGATTTAGTCACCAAAACTACAAATGGTATCAAGAGGTGAGTATAATCCGAATCAATTTTTTTTTGTTTAATAAGTTTTTGAGAAAAATAATAGTAATTTGTTCAATTTTTAGCATATTTTTTCTTAGCACACTCTTTTAAATTCAATTGAATTTGTTTATCATTTTTTTCTGTTAGATTCCATACTTCTTCAACTTAAATTCGTTTGTCATTTTTGTAGATTCAGTATTCTCCTTAAATAGTTTTTTTTTCTTTCATAATTCATTTGACTGTATTCTCGATACATAATCTCTCTCAGTTTCTTCCTATTAATTTTCTTGCCTATATTTATCATTCATAACTTGAGTCTCCTAAAAATCAATGGTGGTTCCGATGTTTTCAGTATTTAATTACTGCCTGCCTCTCCAGAAATTCTCCCCTCCTCTCGCTGTCTTTGAATTTATACAGACTTTCGCATCTTAAAATAAGGGCTGGAAATATTTTCCCGTATGGTTCTGACGGATTATCTTGAAAGATGACAGACCAATTCCGGTAAAAATCTTTCGAACTACATTAATTACTTATTCTAATTCCTTGAATCCTTGGATCGTTGGTTTGTTGTATTGATTTTTTAAAATAATTTTTCCCTTTTATTTCAATTCTGTTGGGCTTGGTTATTGTTGTGTGGACAAAGGATGAAATAGAAGATCTACTTCAATAATTTAAGCGAAATATGTATTTCCTAATGGACTAATTGAATGCTAGAATTGGCAGATACTGTAACTATAATTTCTTTGTTGAACTAGGATTTGATTTCCATGGAAATCTTGATCAGTAATTGAAATCAAAAATACAACTAATTAAGGAGTAGTTGTTTCTTAATTCAGATTTAACTTGAATACATACAATTTTAATATATTTCATTCCTCCTTACTGTTGTTCATCTCATTCTTTTTCTTTTTTGGTTTGTGTGAGGAGGGGGATTTATTTGGCATAATTTATAGGAATTATATACTTAACCATATGAATGGACTGTGCAGAATTGTTGCCTTCATTTCCTTCAAATTTCTTCGTATTCTAGCTTTCACTAATGAGGATGCTTAAATTTGTATTTATAGATTYAGAAGACAATTATTCGGAGTTTATAATCTATTAAATCATAGAGTTTGTGGATTATCGGCCCCCACGCTTGAATCTCTTCTTTACCCTTGCATTAAATTATTTTCTTGTTTTCCTACTTATTCTACTTTCCCTCGGTGATAAACAAATTTAATCTTGCCCCATCCTTCTTTTGTAGTTAATCAACTTATTAATTCTGAATGACTTAAGCCAGCAAGAACAATTAAACAACTTTTTTTATATTTTTTTTTATTGGGTGATGATCAATTTTAAGAGAATTTATTCATCTGTAAGCAGTTGAATTAGCACGGGATTTAGGATAAATCTGTATTTTTTTGGTGTTATTGATCCTTTAACCTGTTTTTTCTTTGATTAAGAAAAAAAGAAATAAATATGTATTGTTCTTCGTGTAATAATAAATAGGTGATTTTTGGTTGTGTTGTTTAATTTGTTTTTTCGTTAGATGGTCTACTTGATAGCATGTGTGGCAGAATATTTGGTGTGATATTTGTGCATATTTTGTGCATGCATGGTGATTTATTTTTCTCGAATTGTAGGGATACACGCGGACAATAAGAAATTGAAAGATCTTCTGAGTATGAAAATTGCGAAAGCCCCATCGTAACCAACCAAGGATATGTATCAAATGGTGATCGATAGCGATGTGGCTATGATGGTTCGATTGGTTATTGTTTTTTCTAGCCTAACCATGAGCATGGTAAGGAAAGACTTTGACGAAGGCCTAGGAGCGCATCCACCAAGAAGCTCACTGGAGGAAAGAATGATGAGCTCACAAAAGAGTAATTTTTTTTCCTTCTGATTCTTAAATATAAAAAATAAATAAAATCGAAAGGCWGACCATATTTATCTAATAATTTTCAGGATTATGGGAGAAACTTCAGATGACATAAAGCTCTCMCCAGGATCTATGATTGAGATATCTAGGCTTCCAGGATTTATACTCRAAACAAAAGGTTAAAGTATCGATAAACTTATCATTCGACAATTCAAGAAAAAGTTTGGTCCAAGAAAAACTCACTTGAGCTTATCTATGATGTAGTTGTGGATGAGGTTGTGAGCATAGTCGAAAGCGAGCTCCTCTGCAGAGCATACATGTATATGTATTTGGACGAAGATCCTTTTGACAAAGAAGKAAAGGAAAAATTCGGAACATCCATGCTTTCTCTTTTCTGAGTACTTGGTGACYAAAAATACCTAGGTCAATGAGGATAAAACCCTAAGTCTACTTTGTAGTTCTTAGTAATAATAATCAAAATAAAACAGTGGTGATGGATGAGAAGAAAGTTGACTTATATCCTGTGTGTCAAAAGTTTCAAAGCTTTTCAAAGCATTTGAAATATGTAACCTGCGAATTTATGCACTTTTCATCTTCAAAAAAAAAAAACCCCAGTATTTTGTCTATTTTGATGCCTGTACCAAAACTCTAAGGTCGCTCCACTTAAAAAAGAAAAAGAAGCACAAATACATTGCTCAAGTAACTAAAATGTTAAGGCATAAATGGTTGTCTGCATACAAAACCAAACCAAACAAATCAAGATAAAAGGAAATAAACTATTATACAAAAAAATAACAATGATAATAGACAACGGAACCTCTAGTGTAACAATTCAATTAATTGAAGCCAAGAACTTTGCGAGGATCTAACTGTCCGCAAAGTAACTTGAGGAGACAGTAGAGAGCTCTTGACGGCCCTTCCACTCTTCTAAGGGCTTCAAAGCTATTGGGGTTTCAATATAAGCGGAATCGACACAACATTATTTTGTAAACTCGCGTACAATGCAAAAGTCATCTTTATTTCACAATATTGATAGTTAAGAGCATAAAGGGTTGGAAATTCTTTGTTGCGATGAAAATGATATCATTTTAAACAAAATAACTAATGTAGCATAAGATTTCCAAATTATAAAGTGAACAACATTTTTTTTTTATTTTTGATATAATAATTCACTTTCTTAATTATTTTCTTGATAAATTTCATCTATTTTACATTTTTTATATTTCCCGCGATTTTCGCGGGCTTTCACACTAGTATGTGTATAAATATATATGCTACGTGCATGTGTGTGTTATATATATAATAATAATATAATAGGTGGTGTGTGTGCATGTGTTTCAAGTAAGCAAACAAACAACACACACACGTAAGGCTTTATAAAAAGTGAAACAACCCACATGAGATTTTAGTCCCACATTGAATAGGCAATAGATTAGTGCTTAGTTTAAGTTATATATAAAAAAAAAAAGTCCTTGTCCCACATCGGAGAACAATAGGACATAATTACTTTCTTTTTTCTATAAATAGCGACCAACATACTGATTTTTAATATAATTAGAAATAGTATTATTAAAAGTGGTTTAAAGAAATTAGGGAGTCCTTTAATTAGGAAATCCTATTTTAGTATATTTTCTTAAGGTGTCGAGGTTTTCACGGAAGGGTTATCGTTGGGATATTACCCGGTGCTGTTTTAAGGTACATTTTCTACTAGTCTTATCCTTATTATTATTTTTATTAAATTTAGTATTTTATTTATGGATATTTAAAAATAGTATATTATTTTAATTAGCTTCTAGTGGTAATTAGAGTTAGTATTTTACGAGTTTTTAAATAGTATATTATTTTGTAATGATAAAGTATTTTAGTAATAATGTTTATTTTTCCCGCAATANTTTCAGGATTATGGGAGAAACTTCAGATGACATAAAGCTCTCTCCAGGATCTATGATTGAGATATCTAGGCTTCCAGGATTTATACTCCAAACAAAAGGTTAAAGTATCGATAAACTTATCATTCGACAATTCAAGAAAAAGTTTGGTCCAAGAAAAACTCACTTGAGCTTATCTATGATGTAGTTGTGGATGAGGTTGTGAGCATAGTCGAAAGCGAGCTCCTCTGCAGAGCATACATGTATATGTATTTGGACGAAGATCCTTTTGACAAAGAAGCAAAGGAAAAATTCGGAACATCCATGCTTTCTCTTTTCTGAGTACTTGGTGACAAAAAATACCTAGGTCAATGAGGATAAAACCCTAAGTCTACTTTGTAGTTCTTAGTAATAATAATCAAAATAAAACAGTGGTGATGGATGAGAAGAAAGTTGACTTATATCCTGTGTGTCAAAAGTTTCAAAGCTTTTCAAAGCATTTGAAATATGTAACCTGCGAATTTATGCACTTTTCATCTTCAAAAAAAAAAAACCCCAGTATTTTGTCTATTTTGATGCCTGTACCAAAACTCTAAGGTCGCTCCACTTAAAAAAGAAAAAGAAGCACAAATACATTGCTCAAGTAACTAAAATGTTAAGGCATAAATGGTTGTCTGCATACAAAACCAAACCAAACAAATCAAGATAAAAGGAAATAAACTATTATACAAAAAAATAACAATGATAATAGACAACGGAACCTCTAGTGTAACAATTCAATTAATTGAAGCCAAGAACTTTGCGAGGATCTAACTGTCCGCAAAGTAACTTGAGGAGACAGTAGAGAGCTCTTGACGGCCCTTCCACTCTTCTAAGGGCTTCAAAGCTATTGGGGTTTCAATATAAGCGGAATCGACACAACATTATTTTGTAAACTCGCGTACAATGCAAAAGTCATCTTTATTTCACAATATTGATAGTTAAGAGCATAAAGGGTTGGAAATTCTTTGTTGCGATGAAAATGATATCATTTTAAACAAAATAACTAATGTAGCATAAGATTTCCAAATTATAAAGTGAACAACATTTTTTTTTTATTTTTGATATAATAATTCACTTTCTTAATTATTTTCTTGATAAATTTCATCTATTTTACATTTTTTATATTTCCCGCGATTTTCGCGGGCTTTCACACTAGTATGTGTATAAATATATATGCTACGTGCATGTGTGTGTTATATATATAATAATAATATAATAGGTGGTGTGTGTGCATGTGTTTCAAGTAAGCAAACAAACAACACACACACGTAAGGCTTTATAAAAAGTGAAACAACCCACATGAGATTTTAGTCCCACATTGAATAGGCAATAGATTAGTGCTTAGTTTAAGTTATATATAAAAAAAAAAAGTCCTTGTCCCACATCGGAGAACAATAGGACATAATTACTTTCTTTTTTCTATAAATAGCGACCAACATACTGATTTTTAATATAATTAGAAATAGTATTATTAAAAGTGGTTTAAAGAAATTAGGGAGTCCTTTAATTAGGAAATCCTATTTTAGTATATTTTCTTAAGGTGTCGAGGTTTTCACGGAAGGGTTATCGTTGGGATATTACCCGGTGCTGTTTTAAGGTACATTTTCTACTAGTCTTATCCTTATTATTATTTTTATTAAATTTAGTATTTTATTTATGGATATTTAAAAATAGTATATTATTTTAATTAGCTTCTAGTGGTAATTAGAGTTAGTATTTTACGAGTTTTTAAATAGTATATTATTTTGTAATGATAAAGTATTTTAGTAATAATGTTTATTTTTCCCGCAATAATAGTATTTGTGATTTAGATTAATTTATTAGTTAGACTAAGCAATCCTTTATTTTTAAGAATATACAAGCATAGGAGTTATCTAGAAAAGGAATCGTAATTTGTAAAATTGAGGTATTAAATTGGAGTCTAATTAATACTTTATCCTGATTAGATTATATTGAAGAAGTTGATCTGTGATTTGAGATAGTGTAAGCTTTGAACCTGAGGTAAGTATAAATTCATCTACAACTACAATGCATAAACATAGTATTGTTTGGTTTGCTTATATGATTGTGATTATGGTTTGTATTATCTGAATATTATATGAGTTGTTTGATGAGTTATATTGATATTTTCTTATTGAGCATATGTATTGGCATGTGCACGTGCATACATGAGCCATGATCATATAAGAAAGTTTATTAAAATATAAAATATAGTTTTGACCACTGTTAGTGCATCGAGGCATGTGAGACATTACCTTGGGTATGTGCGACATGCTTTTATGTTATATTGAGCCCGTGCCATGTGAGACATTACTTCGGGTATGTGAGACATTCGHACTGGCTCCGATCCCAGTGCCATGTGAGACATTACTTCGGGTATGTGAGGCATTCGGACTGGCTCCGATCCCAGTGCCATGTGAGACATTACTTCGGGTATGTGAGACATTCGGACTGGGTATCGTAATAATTGATTATATGCTGAGCTCTTTCCGATGCACTACAGACAGGTCAAGGGCCCAATAAGAAGAAGAATTTTAAGAAATGGTTTACACCATCGGCTTGATAATGAGTTGCATTGATTTATGATATTCAATGAACATGCATGATTTCTTCTTACTGAGCTTTAGCTCATGTAGTTTATGCATTGTAGGTGAACCTGAGTATTAGCTGACTGAGTTGTTGGAGTTCCATGAAGTTTTGAGAGTCCTTGTACATGGATGACGACCTGTTGGGCAGGATGAAGGGGCACGTTTTTCTTTCTTTTGGGGAGTTTTGTTATACCTTGTTGGGGTACTTTTAGTGTGTTTGAACTTTCAATAAGTATTGTAAATATGGTGTGGAGCTTGTAAAATAAGTTTTATAACTCTTTATCTTTATATAAATAAATAGTTTTTGTTTAAATCATAAGCGGTAATATTTTATTCCTTTGTAAAAAAAAAGTATTTACGGGTTTTAGGAGTCGTTTTTGCCTATTTTGTTAGTTTTAGGTTTTTATAACTTCTGTGTGGTTTTTAGTAGTTTTTCGTACATTTTTACCATTTTTTGTATTTTTGGCCGTAGGATGCAAGCGGGTCCCGCGCACGCTCGGAGCATCCCACTCGACTCGGATTGGAATGGCCAAAGCAAGAAAACACAGTGTGAACGAGGAGCGACAACCGGCGGACGTTTAGAGCGAAACGAGGAAAACGAGCCGGAGCAACCGAACTGGAGCTCTCGAGCTAGTCGATCGACTAGCTTGCAGTCGATCGACTGACAGGTCGACTGGTCCGACGAAATCGACTGACGGGCAGTAAGGTTGGCCAATTTTGGAAAGCAGTCGATCGACTGACCCCTAGTCGATCGACTGCCAGTCGATCGACTGCTCCTCAATTGATCGACTGAGATGCAGTCCAACTCGGGATTTTATCACTTTTTAACGTTTTTACCCCTGCGTTTTTGTATAAATAAGCCCAACCTTCTCCAACCTTATCCATCCCTTCCTTGTTGAAATTTGGGGCTTACTCCATTTCCTCCAAGCTTTTTACCATGCTTTTGTAAACCCTAGTTCATTAAATCCCTAGTTTAGTGTAGTTTAGTTTAGCTTAAGTAGTTAGTTAGTTAGGTTTAGTTGTTCTTGGCAAGTGAGGGAGAGGGTGACACCTCCTTCAATTGTTGTTCTTGTTGTTTGAAGATTTGAAGCTTTTGAGTTCAATTCAATTGGTAGTTTTCTTTCTCTTATTTTCTTGTGTTGTTATTGTTGATTGTTGTTATTGATGTTGTGTTGGTTTTTAGGTTTAGTTTGTGTTGATGTTCTTGCCTTGTTCTTTAATTTCTCATTTCTAGATTTTAGTTTGCTCATGTTCTTGCAAAAACTCTATTAATGCTCTTTTCAAGCTTTTTACCCCTTTTAGTTAGACAAACTTTTAGCTCCTGAAAGATGTATGAGTTTTTCTTCTTTGGCAATTTGTATTGTTCAATTTAATGCTCTTTGACCATTTCAATTTGAAATGCTTGAGATTTTCCCTCCATGAATTCTCTTTTAATTGTGAGCCTAAATTGATGCAATTAGTTTAGAAATTAGGGGTTTAGGGTTTAGGTTCATTTAGAACCATTAATCGGAGCTTGTCGAGAATCGGGATTGACGACCCCAACACTTGGTCGACAATTTGGGATTGACAACCCCGAATTGTGGATTAAGTGCTCGGCGAAAACCGATTAATCGTGGAGATGAACCGAACACCCTAAACACTCGTTCTCTTTATTTTAATTAAAGTCCCCTTTTTAATTCAAGTTTTAGCATAAAACTCAACCCAAACAATGACTTAATACTTTCTTAGGAGTAGATTAGTGTAATTTAGATTAACAAGAGAATAACTAAAACCACCGACCGCCAATTATATCTATCCTCGAGAGACACGACTCGGGAAAGCTTACCGCTCTACAATCGACTCCGTACTATTGCGGAGAAGATTTCTTAGATTTCTAAGAATTCTTCGATCAAATTTTGGCGCCGTTGCCGGGGATAGATTAAGGCTAACGGTGTTTTTAATTATTTCTCTTGTTATCTTAGTTGTTAGTTAATTTAGTTTTTAGTTTTACTTTCGATGCTCGTAATCCTTTGTTGAGTGTTGTGTTTGCAAGGTACTCATTCGGAGAGCCCGATGTCGCCCGCCTACACTCACAACGATCAAAGGATTCCTCTGCCGCTCGATTGATCCGGACGAGGATGGAAAACTACCGAGCTAGCTTGCCATACGACGACCCTTACATCCAAACTCCCGAGTATCCAAATCCGTACACCACTCCCCAAGCTATCGGGTCCCCTCAACATATGATGACCCGTATGCTTCGATCGGGCGAGAATGGCCCCCAACTTTTTATTATCCTGGCCCAAGCTCTTTTTATTCTCCACCGATTTCACTTCCCCATAACCCGAGCATGGATCCGTATGCTCCGACTCGTGATCCTTATGATCCGGGTTTTGACCATCCATATGCTCAACTCACCCCGCCCTTTTCTTACCCGAGCTTTGACTCGTATGCTCCCTAAATTCATGATTCACATTCATGGAGCTACGACTTTTACGACCTACCCACCTCGAGTTCGTATCCGAACGACGACCCGTACACCATATTTTCTCAAGATTCGTCTATAGCCCAACTCCCGGACTTTGAGCCTCTCTCATCCGAGCTAATGGAGGCGATTCGACAATTAGATGAATGCCTTGCTTGCATGGAGACTCGAGTAGAGCAAACTGCCAACGAAGTGGACGAACTTAAGAGGCCGTTCCTTGGCGAGATGCCCATCTTCGATGTGGTGGTTCCCATGGTTGTTGACGGCAATTCGAGATTTGACGATCTCTTGAAAGAGGTGTGCAAGGAGGTGGAGTTAGAAGGTGAGGAGAAAGGGTTGGAGGTTGGCGTTACCCCTCTCGTGCTTATTGAAGAC
>BMAC01000298.1:539803-554369 GCA_014905375.1 Phtheirospermum japonicum | reverse complement strand
AAAAAAAAATCCGAAAAAAAAAGAAAAGAAAAAAAAAACAAAAGAAGAAAAAGAAAAAAAATGATGATGGATAAAACAAGGATAAGTTATAAATTCTTGTAGTTATTAAGTAATAAAACGTGCAACTCTTGCACATTTCCTCTTTTTCTTTCTTTGTAGATTTTGTTTGTTAAAGAGAGTTGTAGATGATCGGGGCTAGTAGGGAGACGATTAACGGTTCGACCGGGGATAGACCTTAGCCGGGGTAAGGACGAGGGGACCGACTTGGAGGGTTACCTAGTACTTTTAAGTTTCGGGAGTCGATTTAAACTTTCTATGTCAAGACATCTTTGTCGTCCTTTTAGCCGAGCTAACGAGCATTGTAGCATACGACGTCTCGAATTAGGTTTGTGCATTAGTTTAGGATCATCCGAGGGTAGTTTTGTAATTCTAGATTAGTATTGCTTGAGGACAAGCAATCATTCTAAGTGTGGGGTGGCTGATTTGTACTTTTTTGTACACTTTTTTGTTACCTTTTTGTGTCGCATTCGCGTGTGTTTTGCTTGGATTTATGGGTATTAGGAGTCGTTTTGGCCTATTTTGTTAGTTTTATGTTTTTATAACTTTTGTGCGGTTTTTAGTAGTTTTTCGTACATTTTTACCCTTTTTCGTATTTTTGGCCGTAGGATGACCAAGCGGGTCCCGCGCACGCTCGGAGCATCCCACTCGACTCGGATTGGAACGATCAAAGCAAGAAAATACAGTATGAACGAGGAGCGACAACCGGCGGACGTTTAGAGCGAAATGAGGAAACCGAGCCGGAGCTGCCGAGCCAGTCGATCGACTGGCTTGCAGTCGATCCACTGCCAGTCGATCCACTGACAGGTCGACTGGTCCGACGAAATCGACTGACCCCTAGTCGATCGACTGCTCCTCAGTCGATCGACTGAGACGCAGTCCATCTCGGGGTTTTATCACTTTTTGACATTTTTACCCCTGCATTTTTGTATAAATAAGCCCAACTTTCTCCAACCTTATCCATCCCTTCCTTGTTGGAATTTGGGGCTTGCTCCATTTCCTCCAAGCTTTTTACCATGCTTTTGTAAACCCTAGTTCATTAAATCCCTAGTTTAGTGTAGTTTAGTTTAGCTTAAGTAGTTATTAGTTAGGTTTAGTTGTTCTTGGCAAGTGAGGGAGAGGGTGGCACCTCCTTCAATTGTTGTTCTTGTTGTTTGAAGATTTTAAGCTTTTGAGTTCAATGCAATTGGTAGTTTTCTTTCTCTTATTTTCTTGGGTTGTTATTGTTGATTGTTGTTATTGATGTTGTGTTGGTTTTTTTAGTTTAGCTTGTGTTGATGTTCTTTCCTTGTTCTTTAATTTCTCATTTCTAGATTTTAGTTTGCTCATGTTCTTGCAAAAACTCCATTAATGCTCTTTTCAAGCTTTTTACCTCTTTTAGTTAGACAAACTTTTAGCTCTTGAAAGATGTATGAGTTTTTCTTATTTGGCAATTTGTATTGTTCAATTTAATGCTCTTTGACCATTTCAATTTCAAATGCTTGAGATTTTCCCTCCATAAATTCTCTTTTAATTGTGAGCCTAAATTGATGCAATTAGTTTAGAAATTAGGGGTTTATGGTTTAGGTTTGTTTAGAACCATTAAAAGGAGCTTGTCGAGAATTGGGATTGACGACCCCAACACTTGGTCGACAATTTGGGATTGACAACCCCGAATTGTGGATTAAGTGCTCGGCGAAAACCGATTAATCGTGGAGACGAACCGAACACTCTAAACCCTCGTTCTCTTTATTTTAATTAAAGTCCCCTTTTTAATTCAAGCTTTAGCATAAAACTCAACCCAAATAATGACTTAATGCTTTCTTAGGAGTAGATTAGTGTAATTTAGATTAACAAGAGAATAACTAAAACCACCGACCGCCGATTATATCTATCCTCGAGAGATACGACTCGGGAAAGCTTACCGCTCTACAATCGACTCCGTACTATTGCGGAGAAGATTTCTTAGAGTGCTAAGAATTCTTAGATCACTTACGTCTGGGGAGTGGGGGGTGTGACAGAGTGGTATCAGAGCCCAGATTTATGTCCTGTAGACTGTCCATGTACAATGAACTCAAAGCTTATGGAACACGACAATGCTAGTAAGTTAATTTAATTTATTTTTGAGATGTAACTTATTATATACCTCATGAATTATATTGGCCATGTGGGTTAGGTTTTGTTGATTAGATACTATAACTATGATGAAGACGAGAGGTGGGAATAGTAGTGGAGGAAGTAGGAGGGAAGCTGAAGAGACATCAAATCCGTGTGATGATCGCGATGCTGTTATTAACCGTCTGGCCGAGCTGGTGGAACGATAATCACAACAAATTCAAGAACTTATCCAGCAGAGGGATGCACATGGCCAACCTAGGGATGAAATGAATCAACCACAACCTCAAGTAGGACAAATTGAGATAGTGGGCAAGAGATTTCGAAAACTAAACCCACCTATCTTTGAGGATGCAGTAGATCCCGTAGTTGCAGAAGATTGACTTAGAACCTTAGATAATATGTTCCAATATAGTAGAGTTCCTGAAGGAGAAAAAGTAATGTGTTCTTCGTTTATATTACGTGGTAGTGCAGGACATGGTGGGATACGATGAAAAGTATTGAAAATGTCACTACCATGACTTGGGAGAGATTCAATAAACTTTTTAGGAATAAATATTTCACAACTCTTTCACGTGTAATGAAGATGAATGAGTTCATACAATTGAGGCAAGGAGGCATGACAGTCATATACTACATTCGTAAGTTCGAGCAATTATCAAGGTTCGCAGAGCATATGGTCAGCACTGATGCGTTGAAGATAGAATGATTCCTTGAAGGCCTGAGGCTAGAGATTTATTGAGATGTGAGTATGGCTGGAATTCAAGGGGTAACGTATTCACTAGTTGCTGAAAGAGCATTGGTTGCAGAACAAGCTGAGCTGAAAATAAGGCATGCACAGGAGGTTCGGTGTCAAATCACACAAAGGCAGGGACAACTCTGGAATGAAGCTGAAAAGAAGAGGCCGCCTCAATTCCAAGGTCAAATATAAATTTCAGCAGCGACGAGGGCAAGAACAAGAAGATCCAAGCAAACGTATGAGGATCGATCAGGGCAAAGCACCAGTACAACAACCTACTTGTCCCAAATGTGGAAAGCAACACAGTGGAGCTTGTTGTTTTGCATGTAATTGTGGTGTTTGTCTAGTGTTTTTAATTAGGATTTTATGTTAATTTTAGTAGTTTTTTAGTCGAGTTTTGTTAGGTTTTCACTTGTTTTCTCGTTTTGTTGTTCTTTTCGTGTTTCTTGTTGATTTTATACTTAAAATGGTTAAATGAGTTCAACTAATTTGTGGATGGGGGTTATTTGTGTTAGGTTTTGACAAGAAGGCAAAAAGAAGGTGAAAATTGGCCCTTGGCTCGAGCCAAGGCGAGTCCCGCGCACAGCTGCTCGGCCGCTGCCGATCGCTGCCGGCCACGCCCGCCTAGTCCCGCGCGCAGCTGCCGAGTCCCGCCCGCAAGCCCGCGCGCAACTGCTGAGAGCTGCCGAGCATGTCCGCCCACGCCTGCCGACGCTCGAGAGCTGCCGAGCATGTCCGCCCACGCCTGCCGACGCTGCCGAGAGCTGCCGAGCATGTCCGCACACGACTGCCGAGCGCTGTCGATCGACTGCCGAGGGCTGGCTCGACTGCTTTCCAGAGAGTGGCCATCCTGCCGAGAGCAGTCGATCGACTTCCGAGCCAGTCGCCCATCTCCAAGCCACCTTGCAATTTTGCCGAGCCAATCGAGCCCAACTCGACCCAAATGGTCTATTTTGACCATTTTGGGTCAAATTTGGTCAATGCATGGAAATCCAAGCTCATATGTCATAATTGACCCATTTACCCCTAATTAACTAGTATAGATAGAACCTCTCTTTCATTTTGTAAAACACACCTCCTCCCAACCCAAGCTTGGGTTTAGGATAATTTTCTCTCTCTAGATTTAATTTTCAAGTTTTGACTTGGGTTTGTAAGCTTAAGAAGGATTCAAGTAATCCCTTGGATCTTTAATTTCTTGCAATTTCAATCAAGCTTTTGGATTCTCTCTTTAATTCTAGTAAGCTTTCTTTTAATTTCTTGCTTTGTTCTTCATTTATTTTATGCTTTTTGCCTTAGGTATTAGAAGTTGTGCTTGATCTTGTGAATTGGCTATGAATCCTAGTTGAGTGAGACATCTAGATCATAGATCAAGTCCTTGATTTGTTTAATTTCAAGTAATTTCATATGTTTCATGCATTTTTCTTCATTTCATGCTTTTAGCCTTAGCACCTCGAATTCATGATGAAACATATGAATTGGCTATGGAATCTAGAWGAGTGACACATCTAGGTCATAGATCGGCTCTTGGATCGTCTTGATTTTGAGTTTTTCACATGCTTTATTTGCAATTTTATTTTTATGCTTTGTTTCATGCTTAATCCTAGATCTAGGCTTTGTTTCTTGTTATTTTTCTTAAAGTTTCAAACTTTCATGTCAACTTGCAATGCTCTTCCTATCCATGCTTTCAATTTTTGCTAATTTGCTTTATTTAGGATTTTATGCATAGTTGTACCTTGTGCATGCATGCTTGTACTTGGTGAAACTTTGCATTTTCTTGCTTATTTTCATTACTTGCTTGCATTTACTTATTGAGGCATATAACGAGGCATCCTACCAACTTGCACTTTCATTTTATGGGATAGTTAGCTATTTTATTTGCTTTATTTTCATTTTCCTTTTATTTTCCAAGCTTGAAACACCTTGAAACTTGCAATTGAATCGAATTCCAATAATACCAAGCCATGAACCCGTTGAATATATTTCAACACCACTAAAACTCCTCTAACACTTGTCTTCGGGATTCTGGAGTATGTTTTGCATGTGGACAGCCCGTCCACATAGCTACTGTGTGCCCAAATAAGCCAAAGCCCAATACCCAGGAAAGAGCACCAGCCAGGGTTTTTGCGATAACTCGTGATGATGCTGAAGTGGACCCACTGTTGTTACAGGTAATCTAGTTGTGTTTGGTGTTCCCACATTTGCATTGTTTGATTCTGGAGCTACACATTCATTTGCATCCATTGAGTATGTGAGGAGACTTGGTAGGGTACCAGATAAAACCGAGATAGGTTATAATGTGGTAATACCCTCTGGAGATTCAAAATTGACTAATCAGGTTTTACGAGCATGTTATATTCCTATTGAAGGAAGAGAACTCTATGTCAATCTGATTATATTAGACATGAGTTGTTATGATATAATTTTGGGTATGGACTGGTTATCAAAGTATCATGTAGAAGTATTAAAGGTGAAGCAACTTTATGCTAAATTCAAGAAATGTGAGTTTTGGTTGGATAAGGTGGTATTTTTGGGACATGTCATATCTGGGGTAGGAATCTCAGTCGACCCAAACAAAGTAGAAGCAGTTAACAATTGGCCTCGACCTACAAACCCTTCAGAAGCACGGAGTTTTCTTGGTTTAGCAGGATATTATCGTAGATTCGATGAAGGAGTTTCAAAAATTGCTTCACCATTAACACAATTAACTAGAAAGAGTGTGGCTTTTAAGTGGACAGAAGCAAGCGAACAAAGCTTTCAAGAACTGAAAATGAGATTAACATCGGCACCAATCCTATCAATCCCATCCGGTACAGGAGGTTTTGTAGTCTATAGTGATGCGTCTAAGAATGGTTTGGGTTGTGTGCTGATGTAGAATGGCAGGGTAATAGCATATGCATCTAGGCAAATAAAGGATTATGAAAAGAACTACCCTACCCATGATTTGGAGCTTGCAGCAATAGTTTTTGCGCTTAAGATTTGGAGACATTATCTATATGGAGAACGTTGTGAGATTTACACCGATCACAAGAGTTTGAAATACCTTTTCACGCAAAAGGATCTCAATATGAGACAACGAAGGTGGTTGGAACTCGTGAAGGATTACGATTGCGTGATCAACTACCATCCAGGCAAGGCCAATGTCGTAGCTGATGCCTTAAGCAGAAAGTCAATGCAACAAAATGTAGTAAATACGTCAATTCTAAAGAGAGAGTTGCTTGACTTATATAAGATGAATGTAGAAGTGATCCAACAAGGATTAGTGGAGGCAAGACTAGCAGCTTTGACTATTCGACCTACCTTAATCGATAGAATCCAACAGGAACAACATGATGATGAATATCTAGTCAAAGTCAAGAAGGAAGCTGCTCAAGGGACAACATTTGACTTCCAACTATCCAAAGATGGTGCACTTCAATTCAAAGGCCGGTTATGTGTACCAAAGGTGGGGAGTGTTCGTGAAGATCTCATGGCAGAAGCTCATTCAGCACCGTATTCTGTACATCCAGGATCTACTAAGATGTATAAAGACTTGAAGATGCATTATTGGTGGCCAGGTATGAAAAGATATATCGCCCAATATGTAGAGCAGTGCTTGACATGCCAGCAGATAAAAGCAGAACATCAAAGACCGGCAGGAACACTGCAACCTTTGTTTATACTAGAATGGAAATGGGAAAATATCACCATGGATTTTGTGACGAGATTACCAAAGACGGTCAAAGGCCACGATGCTATCTGGGTTATTGTAGATCGATTAACTAAATCTGCTCATTTTCTACCTATTTACTCTACCTATTCGATGGATCGTTATGCTCAGATTTACATACAGGAGATAGTCAGACTTCACGGAGTACCATTATCCATCGTTTCGGATAGAGATTCAAGATTTTTATCCACATTTTGGAAAAGTTTGCACAAGGCATTAGGAACCAAGTTATCGTTCAGTACCGCATATCATCCTCAAACTGATGGACAATCAGAACGGACAATACAAACATTAGAAGATATGCTTAGGGCTTGCGTCTTAGATTTTCAAGGCCAATGGAGCAAGTTCTTGCCACTAATAGAATTCTCTTACAATAACAGCCATCAGTCTATTATAGGAATGGCGCCATATGAAGCGTTATACGGTCGGAAATGTCGATCTCCAGAGTATTGGGATGAAGTGGGTGAGAGAAAAATTTTAGGTCCGGACATGATCCGAGAAATGGCAGAAACTATTTCACTAATACGAGAAAGAATAAAAACTGCCCAGAGTCGACAGAAGAGCTATGCAGACAAAAGAAGAAGGCCACTGAAGTTTGCAATAGGTGATCAAGTATTTATAAAGATAGCTCCAATGAAAGGTGTTATACGATTTGGCAAGAGAGGGAAGCTTAATCCAAGATACATTGGTCCATTTTCCATCATAGAGAGAGTTTGGGATGTTGCATATAGACTCGACCTACCTAATTCAATGTCACAAATACATAATGTCTTTCATATTTATGTACTCAAGAAGTACGTAGCAAACCCATCCCACATTTTGAAGAGCGACCCTATAGAGCTAGAAGCAGACTTAAGCTATGAGGATTTACCTATATAAATCTTATTACGAGAGGTAAAACAACTAAGGAATAAGGGAATTCCACTGGTAAAAGTGCTATGGAGAAACCAGTCAATAGAAGAAGCAACGTGGGAAAGAGAGGACGAAATGAGGGCTAAGTACCCAGAACTTTTCAGGTAACTAAATTTTGGGAACAAAATTCTTATAAGGAGGGGAGGATGTAATACCCCAAAACTTTAACATTACTATTTGGCCAATAAGATTCATGCATGGTATATTATTTAATAATTTATATGATTTAATTTAATTTCATTAGGTGTTTTAGTTAGTAAACTTCTAATGAGTCCCTAAAATAGAGATAATAAGAGTTATAAAAAAATAACTAATATTTCTTTGGGACAAAATAATAAGATACCAATTTAGTATTAATGTTAAGTTATACAAAATAATAGTAGAATACAAGTAAATCTCAAGTTTGAAGTTATGAATATACTAACTTAATATTTTAAGATATTTATTTAAAAATAATTAAATAATACTTAAGTATATGTAATTACGATTAAAATAACTACTTTTATATATATATATATATATATATATATATATATATATATATTAAATTCTTTAAAATTAAGACTTTATATAATTATGCATGTGTGTGTTTGAAGTACATGTGTTATACAGTGTGGATATTATGTAACTATATATATATATATATATATATATAATATACGTGTGCATGAGTGATAAAGTGTGCATGTGTAATTATATGTATATGTATGTGTGTGTAAGACGAGTGCATGTGTTATATATGTATATAAATATATATGCGACGTGCATGTGTGTGTTATTGTGTGTATTATATATATAATAATAATATAATAGGTGGTGTGTGTGCATGTGTTTTCAAGTAAGCAAACGAACAACACACACGTAAGGCTTTATAAAAATTGAAACAACTCACATGAGATTTTAGTCCCACATTGAATAGGCAATAGATTAGTGCTTAGTTTAAGTTATATATATAAAAAAAAAAAAGTCCTTGTCCCACATCGGAGAACAATAGGACATAGTTACTTTCTTTTTTTTTCTATAAATAGCGACCAACATACTGATTTTTAATATAATTAGAAATAGTATTATTAAAAGTCGTTTAAAGACATTAGGGGGTCCTTTAATTAGGAAACCCTTTAGTATACTTTCTTAAGGTGTCGAGATTTTTACTGAAGGGTTATCGTTGAGATATTACCCGGTGCTGTTTTAAGGTACATTTTCTACTAGTCTTATCTTTATTATTATTTCATTAAATTTAGTATTTTATTTATGGATAGTTAAAAATAGTATATTATCTTAATTAGCTTCTAGTGGTAATTAGAGTTAGTATTTTACGAGTTTTTAAATAGTATATTATTTTGTAATGATAAAGTATTTTAGTAATAATATTTATTTGTCCCGCAATAATAGTATTGGTGATTTAGATTAATTATTAGTTAGACTAAGCAATCCTTTATTTCTAAGAATATACAAGCATAGGGGATATCTAGAAAAGGAATCGTAATTTGTAAAATTGAGGTATTAAATTGGAGTCTAATTAATACTTTATCCTGATTAGATTATATTGAAGAAGTTGATCTGTGATTTAAGATAGTGTAAGTTTTGGACCTGAGGTAAGTAGAAATTCATCTACAACTACAATGCATAAATATAGTATTGTTTGGTTTGCTTATATGATTGTGATTATGGTTTTTATTATCTGAATATTATATGAGTTGTTTGATGAGTTATATTGATATTTTCTTATTGAGCTTATGTATTGGCATGTGCACGTGCATACATGAGCCATGCTCATATAAGAAAGTTTATTAAAATATAAAAGATAGTTTTGACCACTGTTAGTGCATCGAGGCATGTGAGACATTACCTTGGGTATGTGCGACATGCTTTTATGTTATATTGAGCCCGTGCCATGTGAGACATTACTTCGAGTATTTGAGACATTCGGACTGGCTCTGATCTCAGTGCCATGTGAGATATTACTTCGGGTATGTGAGACATTCGGACTGGGTATCGTAATAATTGATTATATGCTGAGCTCTTTCCGATGCACTACAGATACGTCAAGGGCCCAATAAGAAGAAGAATTTTAAGAAATGGTTTACACCATCGGCTTTATAATGAGTTGCATTGATTTATGATATTCAATGAACATGCATGATTTCTTCTTACTGAGCTTTAGCCCATGTAGTTTATGAATTGTAGGTGAGCCTGAGTATTAGCTGACTGAGTTGTTGGAGTTCCATGAAGTTTTGAGAGTCCTTGTACATGGATGACGACCTGTTGGGCAGGATGATGGGGCACGTTTTTCTTTCTTTTGGGGAGTTTTGTTATACCTTGTTGGGGTACTTTTAGTGTGTTTGAACTTTCGATAAGTATTGTAAATATGGTGTGGAGCTTGTAAATAAGTTTTATAACTATTTATCTTTATATAAATAAATAGTTTTTGTTTAAATCATAAGCGGTGATATTTTATTCATTTGTAAAATAAGAAATGGTATTTACGCTTTCAAGTAAGTAAGTTTTCACACTCAAATAGATAGGTTCTTTTCTTCCTTACGTCTGGGGAGTGGGGTGTGTGACAATTTTATCTTTCATTTAGTCCAAATAAGGCATTAATATGATTTAAGAAATTATGCAGTTAACATTATATTTATAACCAAATAAAAATAAAAATGAACAATACCTCTTATAAATTTAATAAAAAAAAATAATTTTGAATAATTAAGGCCTCAATGTTGTCAATTGAATATTTTTTTTAATAGAAATAACCATATCGACTCAATTTGATGTTAAACTCAATAAGGGAATAAGTTTGATTGACTTAATTTAAGAATTGATTTTGGGGTATTTCTAAATTCAATTGGCCTTTGAGAGAGTAGATGGACCTTTGTTTAGTCTTATTATAACTTGAATTTAATATAAGAAGTTCTCCAATTAACATCAACTATGCCTTGAATTAGGGAGGATATGATTAGGTTTGAAAGTGTAATTCATACGAAAATTTAAGATGAAAGGTATGTGTATCTCATTCATGTACAATATAAATAACATAATTGAAGGAATATGGTGAAATTAGGGAATTTGTTTTTAATGTATAATTTATAATCACACTAATTAGTTTTAGATAAACACGGAAAGCTTATAATGACAAAAATCTATATTTAATCTAATCATGCTAAAATAGGTATATGTGTTTTATTTTAGATTCAATAATTCCAAATTTTAATTTGAGATAAACATATAAATTTCACATTAATTAAACATAATTAGTGAAACATTTAAGAAAAGATTTTTTATGGCTAAATATTCGGATAATTTTTTTTAATGAGCACATCTATTGAATTCGAATATGATTTATCAAATCATGCCTGCTTTAAAATGTTATTTAGATGATTTATTATTATTAATCATATTTAATGTCGACTTTATATATACAAATGCGTATCAACAAAAAAATATTTAAATATTAAAACTATTATAGAAAAATCACTGATTTTATGCTTTTAACTAATTATAATAAGTTACTTAAAAAAGATATAAATCTCCATAAACATATTTAAATATGCAAATAGATATGGTGGTCAATCTAATATGTTTAGTGTGTAAAACGGAAGTAAATCATTCAAAACTAAATGTGATTGTATATAGTTTAAATATGAATATAAAACTAATATATCCATAAAAAAACATTTAGTTAAAAAACTAATACACTTATAATATGTTATCAAAATTTCAACATAGGATGTTCAACATCTATATTAATTTTTTGAGAATCTTAGAAATACATGTACGAAGTTTATTTACTCAACAAAATTATATATATACATGAAATTACCAATTTTATGGTATCTAATCTCATAAAAGGAGTATGATTACACAATTTATGGATGAAAATGACTTACTTATTTTTTATTTCAAAGACCATATATTTTGTCTAATTTATTGTTTTCTTTATAAGTATGGAGTAAATATACTTCCATGTAAACACAAATTTTCTATATATAAATATGGTGTTATTGTACAATGTGTGGTTTATTATTTATATATATATGTAATAAATACCGTCTGAATAATTAATATGAAATTAGAAGAGATTAGTCAATTATATATTTAATCACATTTTTCTTTAATGTACTACGATAAAGTCAACAATTTACATATGGTAATTTGTACAATTGTACCTAATTCAAATCATGTTTAATATAAATATGTAATTAATCAATCAATTATTGGAGAATAAAATACATTTAAACTTAATATAAATAAAAGACATATTCAAGCAATGATTTTAATGCAAGTCAATTAAGTCAAATAAATTGAATTTATTATTTGATTCGTTATTTTTGAATTTTTGAATTGTTAATTTTGATTTTGAAATCATTCAAAAAAAAAAAAAAAAAACAATAATCCATTAGGGCTTTATTGGTTCAATGTCATAGCATTGCATATGCACACATCTCCACTCATTGAGATGCATTACGTCAAAAATATCCTTAGATACATATAGTAGGATTAACTGTTTCTCAATTATAGTTTACACATTATTAGATTGTTTGAGCTCATCCATACAATTCTCTTCGATGTATATATAAATGTTTGCACTGGTTTATATAAGTTGCATAATCAATGAAACAGAGAAACAACAATTTCCATTAATCATCATATTTGCCATCTTTATTCATGGTTACAATAACTTTATTTTGACAATTTTATTTTCACAGACGTTTTATTGGAATCATCTGCATGTCATTATCGTTCTTCAAGCTTAGGGCTGATAATCTTTCATCTCTCACCGAGACCATAACTGCGAAGTTGCAAAAGAAACACAACCACAAGGTCTCAATAAGTTATAAAAGTCAAATGCGTTATTTGTCTATCAATTAATTTATGTCTTTAATATAATATTTTATATATTTATATCATTGATAACAACAACAACATACCTCTTTCCAAAATCTCCCAGTTGTTATAACCAATAACAAAAAAAAAAATAGTAGCCGCGAAGCCCAAGTCACTGTGCATAACCAATTTTGAAAGCAACGGACCTGGTATCATCATACCCCATCCAAGAACTACCCGCCACCGAATACACCGACATAGTCTCGGAGTCGTACACCACGTCAGCCCTATTCTTCTTGTTGAACCTCACCACGTCAGCATAAGTCAACTCCCCTTCCCGGGCCCCCCTCCCCACAGCCGGCGCACCAATCCCGCGTGACCTAGTAGGATCCTCGAGCTGCCATGACCTCCCGTACATGGCAGCCCCATAACCAACTTTCCCCTCGGCACCCCAGCCCAGGTTCTAGCTGACCGCCGCCGCCGGGTAAGACCGCACTCTGGGCCAAGAAATGACGAGCGAGTAGTACACAACGGTTAATGTAGAAATATTTAAAAACAGAAAACAAATCGGGCCCGTAAATGGTTTTTGTTTGTGCATTGTCAAGAATGTGTTTCCAAGGCTCACTAACCCGAAAGTTGATAAAGAATCACAAAATAAAGGTGCATGGAGAATTCTCATCGTCTCTGGGTCAGTATTACCCTTTTGTTTTCAACATATAAATTTCTGATAGTTCTTGTAGCACGCTCATTCACTGGAAACAGATGACCTACTTATGATGAAGAAGGAGAGTTCCAGCTAGAATAATTTCCCCAACGAATTCTTTTACAAAACCAAATGGTTAATTAAGAAGAGCACCGACTGAACAAAAAAATCATCAAATGTTTACATCTATTAATAAATCAAATATGCATACAAATAAAACAACAATTTTGTTTCAAAAATCCGTAAAGTCCTCGTTTGCTGAATTTTTTACAAACTTAAACAACTTCATAGCAGGGTTCCATAAAACGATATTACCCGGGCCGAGATGCGGGCGGCCCAAGCAAATCAAGCCATTGCAACACCCCACAACATCCACACGGGGGATTTTGGGATGTGGGTGGCCATGAATCGTGGATTTCTTTTCATCGGACTCGATTTCAAACAAAGACATTTTTCCAGCATAGTTGTGGATAACGATTGATTGATTCTTTAGGTCGCTAGAATACTGACCTTGATGCATATTCATGAACTCGCGGGAGAGAAAAAGATCGCGCCAGGGCTTGCAAATGAATCTGAATCGGAGTATTGACTTCACGGGGAAGCGCATGAAGATGCAGAGCATTGTTTCTTCTGGCAAAACACTATCCGCCATGGCGATGCAACTTTTGTGGCTTTGATTTCTTTTGAGCGATATTTTTAGGGATTTGGATCTCCATTCCGAAATTCAGATATTTTGGAGAGAAAGTTAGGGTTTTGCGTGTGGTTTGGGACAGAAACCACCTATTCGTATATGGATTTAAAAGATAAAAATTGCGAGAATTAAAAGCCTGGAATATGTCAAAGCTGGAGCGAATTCTTGGGAAATCTGTAGATAAGAGAGAAGGGGGCGGGTGAGTTGACTTGAAACCCTATTTGTAATGATAATTGAAAATGAAAAAAAACAATTGATCTGCCAAAAAAAAAAAAAAAGCAATATGAGTAGTAAATCTTAAATAGATTTCTACAATTACAAATACCATCGACAATATCGAATTCTCATGGATTTCAAAAAAAAAATCAAAAATAAAAATCAAAACTGTGGGGAAAGCTCCTGATAGATATTGAATCAAAGTTTGTGAAACACAAAAATCAAAACTGTGAATCTGTTTTGCTATATACTATAACAAATCGGTAACAAATCTATATAGAAAAAAGAGAAAAATAGATCCAAAAAAAAAAAAAAAAGAAAGAAAAGAGAGAAAACAGATCGGCGAAAAAAGAGAGAAAAGCGGAAAGATCATATCAATTAAAAAAAGTATATTTCGAAAAAAAGTAGGAACTAAAGAATTAAAGGACAGATCCGTATGAATTTTCCTCTGTCCCAACCCTCGGTTCAATATGGACAAAAGAGAAGAAGATGACTGAATTAAAGAGATGAAATAATTATGGAAAAAAAGTACTATTATTTTGTCTTACTAGTCTTCGAACCCAAGAAATCTTCGACCCAAGATAAAGGGGGTTGAAAATTCTCTTTCTTGGGTCGAAAGAGTAA
>BMAC01000298.1:500676-514991 GCA_014905375.1 Phtheirospermum japonicum | reverse complement strand
TGCACCATCAACTGAAGTAGGAGTGACACTACCTTGAGGGTTTTGATCATAAACCAGATCATTATCCTCGATAGGCTTGACTCCGCTCGTTAGATCATCAAACTTGACATTTACTGACTCAAACATACTTCGAGTTCGAAGGTTAAACAACCTATATGCATGACTATTTTGGGAATAACCCATGAAAACGCACTTATCACTTTTTGAGTCAAGTTTAGCAAGATGATTTCTATCGTTAAGCACATAGTAAATACATCCAAACACATGAAAATAGTTCTAGTTTGGTTTCTTCCCAATCAACAATTCGTAGGGAGTTGCACATGAACCTGGTCTAAAATAAGCCCTATTCGTGATATGACATGCAGTGTTCATTGCTTCAGCCCAAAATCGTTTAGCTTATCCCATTAGAAATGAGCATAGTTCTAGTCATCTCTGCTAGAGTTCTATTCTTACGTTCAGCTATGCCATTTTGTTGAGGGGTAATTGGAGAAGAAAATTCATGACTAATACCCTCAGATTCAGAAAAGATGCGTTTTCAAATTCCTTTCCATGATCAGTTCTAATCCTACCAATTTTCACATTAAACCTTACACATTGCTTCTTTGCAAGTTTTTTGAAAGCCTCAAACGCTTCAGATTTTTCTTTTAGAAACTCTACCCAAGTAAACCTAGAAAAATCATCAACAATTACAAGAACATACCTCTTACCACCAAGGATTTCAACCTTAAGTGGTCCCATGAGATCCATGTGAAGCAATTCAAAGTAAGATGATGTAGTGAGACTTTGTTGTACTGGATGTGGCACCCTAACCTGTTTCCCTTTTTGGCATGCCTCACACACCGGAATGATCTTGGTGTTGAGCTTAGGCAGTCCACTCACAGCTTCTTCATTGACCAACCTGTCCATCATCTTGTAGTTGACATGTCCAAGCTTTTGATGCCATAACTCAGCATCACTAAATTGGGACAACCTGCAAAAAGCATCACTATGAACTTGGTACCAATTATCTGAAGTCCTTTTACCAGTGGGAATACACGATCCATTCTCCTCATAGACTTCACATTTTTTGCGGTTGAATTTAACGCTGAACCCTCCATCGCACAATTGACTTATGCTGATCAAATTTGCAGTAAGTCCTTCTACTAGCAACACATTTTCCAGTGTTACAATTCCAAGAACATGGAGAGTCCCTTGGCCAATAATTTGGCCATTTGTGCCTCCTCCATACTTCACTTTTCCACCTTTAGATCTAACAATGTTGGAAAGCAACTCTTCTGAGCCTGTCATATGCTTCGAGCATTCACTATCAAAATACCAGGCTCCAGGGACAAGAGACTTCAGGGAGGTATGGATCATATTGCACTTGACGCTGTTTTTCTTGACCCACACTTGTTTGTATCTGATGTTGGTAATGATGTTGGTAGCGCGGTTACCAACATTGGACTTGACAGACATATTTGTTCTCTGAAAATGTCTTCTCTCGCGAATGATCTTCCAGCAAAAGGGCCGAATGTGCCCTGGTTCTCCACAATGATGACACACGAAATGTCTCCTCTTTCTCTTGTGGCGTTTGGAAGATTTTCGTTCTTGACTCGACACTTGCGTGGGTTGAATTTGCTTGAAACCTATTCCATGCTTAGAGGACTCTGGGAAGCTAACCTGCAAAATTTCATCAAGCTTCGCCTTACCTTTGTTTAGATTTGAAATGGTTCCTCGAACAGTGGTCAGCTCATTCCTAATCTTTTCAAGCTCGGCATCCTTCTTGGTGAGAGATGTTTCCAACCGGACAATAATTTCGAGTTGATCCTCCTTTTCCTTGGTTAGATTCTCTACTTCTTTTGCGAGATATTCTGCTTTGAGTACCTGTTTACTCCAACTGATAAATAATTTCTTGTGGTCAATACTCAGCTGCTCGTATTCCTCATAATATTCAGTGGTCTCAGCATTCAGGCACACGATGTTATCTGCAAGAAAACCAACACGGATATCGTCGTCCTAAACAACATGGGTGAATAAGGCTGGGACTGGATCAATTAACTCGGAATCATTGAAGTCTTCAGTAAAGTCAATAGCAACCATGCTTTTCTTTCTAAGTGTGTTGGGACACTCATTCTTGTAATGTCCCCAACCTTTGCATTCGTGGCATTGTATCTTGTTGAGTGGTTTTGTAGAACTTGACACATTGGAAATTGAATTTTTGGACTGAGATTGTGGAAGAGTACGTCCAATAAACTTTGGAGTGGATGTCTGTGTTCTGTTCCTTGTATTTGAGTTTCCAGAATTGTTCTTCTTCTTCAAGAATTTGTTGAAGTGTTGTGTCACAAGGGCCAGTTCATCTTCTTCGAGAGTAGTCGACTCCATCCTTTTAATAATCCCATTAAAGTCGAATTCCTCATCATCTTCACCATCGACTGCAATTGAATCAGAAGAATAAGCAACAATCTTCTCTTTCGAGCTAGAGGTGACGTGTTCCATCTCGTATTGCTTGAGGTTTCCAACTAAGGTGTTGAAATCGATGTTATCAACATCCTTGGATTCTTCTATTGCCACCACCTTCATGCTATAATTCTTCGTAATAGATCTTAGCAATTTTCCTAAAAGACGGGAATTAGTTATGGGCTCACCCAGCTCTCTGCACTCCTCTGTTATTTCCGACAATCTCACAGAGTAGTCCATGATCGATTCTTTCTCATTCATTCTCATAGCCTCGAATGTGGACAAGAGCATTCTTAGTCTGGATTTCTTCACGCTTGATGTTCCTTCACACACCCTTTGGAGTGCGTCCCATGCATCCTTTGCAGACTCGCAATTATTGATGATTCGATAGTAGCTTGCATCTACATAGCCATACAAGGCGTTGATGCATTTAGAGTTCCAATTTGCAGCAGCTGCTTCGTCAGCCGTCCGATCTTCCTCTTTCTTGGGAATGGGATCGCCCTCGCCATCCGTGACACGTGGCTTTTCCCATCCAACAAGGACGGTCTTCCAAACACGTTCATCCATGTTCTTCAAGTGCCACCTCATTCTCTGTTTCCAGAGAGAGTAATTCTCACCATTAAGGACTAAAGGCCTCGGGTTGCCTTGAACATCCATAGCACCTAAAAAATAAGGATCAATACTTAAAAGGTTAAGTAACCCGCTCTAGATGCCAATTGTAAAATTAGAAGGTCTATGGATATAAGAATAATTCTCAGATTCACGATGTTGTTAATCAATGTTACCAACATCAGTTAACAACATTGACAAGAGTAAATTAAATTTATGCTGCGGAAATTAAAATATGAGAACACGATTAAACAAATTCAGTTCACAAGTAAAAGTACTTTGAACTTGGGTGTACAAACCCGAAAACTATATTACTTTCTCTTTAAGTTCAATACAAAATATAAAGTAATATATGAAAACTAAATATCAAGAAACTTGATACTAAATACTTGTTGCCGGAATAGCAAGATCTTCTTCGTCGGTCACGCAACTTCAAAGATCTTGTTTATCACGAACGTTGGCTCCAAGTAATTCTTCGTGTTCTTCCTTCCTTGCTCTTCGTCTTGCGTCTTGCGTCCTTCTTGAAAATCCCGTGCGTAAATTTCTAAAAATCGTGTCTCAAGTATTAGGAGTTCTTGTGCCTTAAATAGACAACCTAGAATCCTAAACTTGGTAAAATCCTAAAAACAAATCCTAAACATAATCTAGGAATAATTAAAGTCTTATGCATAAACTAGGAAACATAATATTGTCCTAAATCTAGTTTCCTAACTTATTTTGTGCCCAAGAAAGGCAAATAACAAAATAGGAATTATTGCCAAGAATAAATTCCTCAACAAAATTAATAGAATAAGCCTGAGCCTGTTATTCTTTCCATACAGTCCACCAAGACCCCATAAATCACTCACTTTAAGCCCATAGGCTTAATATTCATAAAGCCCATAACCGAGCTCAAGTACACAGCTCAAACCACAAGAGGTCGCGACCCTATATGAGAACTCATCCTCATACTCCAGGTCGCTACTTCACAAACCAGCTCGCTCATTCTTCAACTGAAACCATTCAGCTCGCTCACCTCCCAGAGGAACACCCTCTCCAGGAAATGAGGTCACTTACCACAAATAAACTCATATATCAAATAATATTACGTACGGACATTTTGGTCCGTATCAGCTAGTCCCCCATGTTCTAACTGATTGAGGTACAAAATCAAGTAGGACATGTAAAACAGAATTAAAAGAGCACAACTATTGAAAATAACAAAATACGAGCACACATAAATAAACCACTACTTCACCTTACCAAACTGTATTTCAGGATCAAAAAGCTCGACGAACTGAGCTATAATACCAACCATCCCACTGTAAATTACCAAGTATACCTGCGACCTCCAAAATATCAACTCTGAACTCACTCGTAATTTTAAGATAAAATGATCACCTCGTAAGAGATGATATACGAGTCCCCAGACTCGACCTGAAAACATACAGTGCTCATCCACGACCTGAAGTTATACTCAGATACAAGAAAATACAATCATATGCTTTTAAAAAGTCAAAAACACCACAAGCCATTTACTCAACCTAAAATAGGTCGATCAAGAAAACATTCCATACCACAAACCATAATCATTACTAAAACATCACCTTATAACCATAACAATTTCGTTAGCTCGCCAAGACCCCATACCATAATTCACAATAGCCCATCAAGGCCCAAGATCGCGTTAACCATAAAGGCACAAAAACCCATAAAACCATAAACCATAAAGACATCATCGACCTAAAATAGGTCGGCCACATTGTACCCACAAATCATCACTAATCCAGTAAAAGCATCAACCCATTCCATATAAACCATCACCAACCTAACAAAAGTGTTAGCCCATAACACACTTCATAAAATATATGCCGAATCAAGAAAAAACCATATCAAATCACACATGACCCAGAAAAACCATTCAGTTTCCCAAGCTCAAATAAAACAGTTAGACCGTACACAATCCAATTATAATCATATGACAAGAACATGGGACTGAAAACTACTCAGTCCCCCATGTTTAATTAATGCAAGAAAAACAAAACAACCAGGCCACATCAACTCAATAAAGCTCGCCTATGTAGTCCCCCAAGTTAATGTAACCAAGTATTTCAAACATGTTAAATTAGATTCCAAATAAACCTGACTCAATCATAGGTCGCACGAACTCGTAATCAATCACAATCATATTTCTTACCCTCACGACTGTTTCAACCCAAAATATAGCTGACATCAAGAACAACGCCTGGAACCTTGAACACCTTCTTGACCTGCGCACAGAAACACATTAGAAAGGACCACCGATGGTTTTTCGGTGGAAACCTCTCCGATGCTTAAGTCAGTAAAGCATATGAGGTTTCTCTTAGCAAGCAAAGAAGGAATGCACAAAGAATGACATACCATTCTAGCCTTGGGGCTGAGATATTTATAGCTTTCTCTCTAGTGGGGACCCCAGCCGGGATCTCAGGGGCACACGCCGCGAATCAGGGGTTGTTACGCAACTAATTCTTACAAGTGTCCCACTTGTCTCCTTGGTGGAGATCAGAAAGTCAGGTCTGCCCTGATCCTATTCTCCTTTTCTGTCGACATCTCTAGTGCCAATTCTACCTCAGCACTGTATTCCAGAGGTCATCTTCCAGGTTATCTCTGTCAGGCCAGGAAATTTCTCGACCCCTAGCTGTCTTTGTCAGCTCGGACAGAGAGAGTCTAATCGGTTCTTTCTTCAAGACCAGCCTGACCATGCCTCCTTTTGTCTGCTTTGGATCAGGCTCACAGTCTCGACTCACCTCGAGCCGATCTTCCGACGACTCTTATGCATTTCCTCTAGAAGTCAATCCAGCGTAATCCTTTACAAGGAGGAGATCAGGTCTTGCTTTAAGACCTTACCAAAATTACATGTTACTCCTGGTCTAGCCACGTTCATCTATTAATTTTGCCAGAACAGGTCTACCCACACCAGGTCTGTCCTATTCCTGGCCCATCAACTCCTCCCCCCAAACTGGTGAAGGTAGAGCTGTAAAGGGTTTATTGCTATCCTCAGATTGGACGGTCCCACTTGCTTTGGTGCTTCTCGTACTGATGCAAATCCCGAGAAATCCGCCTGACAACCAGACCTAATTATTGGCATTAGTGGTGTCGGTTCGCATTCCCAAACGGTCTGTATTCCCACACGTCTTCTCAAATACTTACAAGTTGGTGGCACATGTCCTTCTTTAGGATGATTGGTTTTCCAGCTCATCACCTAGGGTACCATCTTCATTAAATGCGGGGATCCCATCAAATCCCACCTTTCTCGATTCCCGTTTTTCAAATTTATCCACTTGCCTTTTTGTCCCTCCACGTCTCTTTTTCCCTTCACTTTTCAAATTTTATTTTCACAACTTCTCAAATTCTCCCTTTTTCTCTCCAGTTCTCCGGCGACCTCCATAACTCTGTTTCCTTTTGTCCTGCTTCTCCGATTATCTCCCAAACCAGGTACCTTCTCTTTCCTCATCACAATTTTTTTATTATGTCGACTGCTTCTTCCCAGTCTGGTTCCACCGGGGAGGGTTCGCTGGCGGCTCCGGTGAACTCTACATCCACCGTACATTTTTCTTCTTCTGAATTGCTTCCGGCGGCTTCTCCATTGAGACCCCTGGCGGTGATTCAGGAGAGGCCCCCGGTGGCTCCCCCAAACCTCCCCGCTGATAATATAACCTCCATAGTTAGCAACCAAACCCTCTGAAACATCTGTGCTACCTTTAACATCTCAGATGACTTTACTTTTACCAGTCCGACGCCGGATGAGAGGGCTTCGACGCCTCCTCCTAATCATCTAACCTTCTATGTAGACCAGTTCCACGCCGGCCTGAGCCTTCCCGTTCACCCTTTCATTCTGGCCATTTCCCGGATGTACCAGATTCCGGTAAATCAATTCCTGCCCAACGCCTTCCGGGTAATGGCGGGATTTCACTTAGCAGCCCAATATTCTGGGATAATTCCCACGGCCCAACTTTTTTATTCCTTATTCTTAGACAAGAGTGCTTCTAGATTTTTCTGCCTACCTCTCACAAGGCATGGAGAAAGAAGTTCTTCTACGTCCAGTGCTCTGGAGATTGGGGCTTCTCTACTACCCCTATAAATGTTTTGCCAGCACTGGCACCACTATCCCGGGGTGACAGACCACCTCATATAGCCAAAAAGATTGCTACCCTTAACGCCACCCCTCTGAACATAACAACCGTCCTCAAACCCGATCTTATTTCCTTTTTTATCACTCAACAATAGGGCGGACCTCTGCCGCCTAATATTGGTATACTCTTGCATTATCAGCTCATCCCCTACCACCAATTGTAGTTGTTTATTTATTTATAACTTTTTTTCCCTCCTCTCTTTCTTCAGAAAACATGTTGCAGGCACGCCTATAGGCCAAGGCAAAGAAAGCTGTGGGGGAGGGCCGAAAGAGCCCCCTCGGAGAGTCTTCTAGAGCTTCCCCTACATCATATGAGGTCACCCTGGTAGCACCTCCTTCGACTCAACCCCAAGGGCAAGCCCTGGCGGCTCCATCTTCTCGCGTTCCTCCTGGTACCGTGCGGAGGAATTCAGAACTGGCGGGAGGAGTTACCCCTGAGTCGGCAGCTCTGAACATAACAATTCTATCTTCAGGGAGTCCTGAGGAGGAGCAGCAACTCAATACGCGGAAGCGAAGACGATCTGAGCCTCAGGTCATCCCTCAAGACCCCCCCGCGGCGGTGCCTCAAGTTCCTCCTTATCCCAATCAGGCCTTCTTTAACAGGTCTGTCATGAATTGCCCAGGGGAGGTGGCTAAGAAATACAGGATGGGGCTAGCCCCTACAGCTGATCTCCACGTCGTGGACAAAATGTCCGACCCAGAGTTGGTGGAGACCTTCTACCAGGCAGAGGCACAGGTGAGGTTTTTACCCCTCGTCGTACCCTTTTCTTTGCCTAAATCTATGCCCATCCCTTTCTTTTCTTCTTAGGTGGTGGTACTTAGGGCATCCTATTGGCCCGGGCTCGCGGTTCTCTGCTGCAAGCAGATCTGAAGAAGGAAGTTGAAGTTCTGAAGAAGCAAAAGCAGGACTTGCGGGCTAAGAAAGACGAGGAGATAGAGCTTCTTAAAGCAGAGCTGGATGGAACCAAAGCTGCACTGCGCGCGTCACAGGAATCCAAGGGTAGGCGCCATGCCCAGGCCATTCTCCACGAGGAAGAGATCAGAAAACTCAAGGACAAGGTCAGGGAAGCCAGAGCTGAAGGTGAGGCCGACGGGGAAGCCAAGGGCCGTACCGAGGGGCGGGCAGAAGGGAGGCTCGAATTCCTGAACTCCGAGGAAGGCCTGTGCTTGATTCAGCTGACCCGGGCCACCTCACGCCGAGCTTTCCTGGGGTCAGTTGAGCTATATGACCTCCTGGTTCCTGAGGCCGAGGCCTTCTTCTTCTTGGGTCTAGATGCTCATGCCAAGTGGGTAGCCGAAAACCCCACTTTGCCCTATGACAGGTCTGCTGCCATCACAGGCGCGTCTGAGCCCACGTCTTTCTCTTACGTTGCTGAGGACGACCGTCTGCAATTGCTGGATGATGCGGCCTTTGCTGACCACATCCGCCAGACCTTCTGCTCTTCCTCCTCGACTTCTCTCCCCCCCCCCCACCCCCCCCCCCGAACAATCGTTGGCAATGGTGGTGGCCAGTTCTCCAACTTTTGCCAACCTGGGTGATTTACAAGAGTCTACCCAGTTCGCGAGGGATTTTATTGAGGTTCCCCAGGCCGAGGATCAGGTCTGAAAAAGAGTCAGCGCAGCTTAGGACGCCCAAATGGCCTTGCTTCTGTCTCCGTTCTTGGTTTTATTTTCCAGCAGATCTGTAGTGGTAGCCTGCGTGGCTGATCTTTTTTTTGTTTATCTGAACTCTTGTATTAAATATCTTAATCAATAATAAGTGTTTTTGTCTTGTTATGACGTTTGGACTTCTAGGGTTTCCTAGTTTTCCGGAAACCCTAGTACTTTTGATTTCCTAGCACTTGACTTTGTTTTCTTTAAATATACGCATATGCTCTTCATTTTTCTCCAATTTTTTGCAATGGCGTCTTCTCCTCTCCTTCATGAACTCGATGTAATAAAGCGCAAGAACATCTCCTTGGTCGTCGAGAAGTTTAAACTTTCTGACTAAGTGACCTCGCTCAAGGAAAAAATTGGTTACCTCTACCGCCTCCTGGAGAGGAAGAGGCAGAAAAAGCGCTTTTACAAAAGAGAGTGGGCTGAGCTCTGACAAGTTAACCGTCAACTACAAGAGGAGAAGGCGGATCTGAACGAGTCCGTGCATCATCTGACCATCGCCGCCGGCGAAGCTCAGGCATTTGCCGAGCGATCTAACAAATATCATCATCGCTTGCACGAGACGGAGCGCGAGCTTTGGCGTGTTCGCCGAGCTCTTGCCACAGACCGGAGATCTCCTCTTAGATGAAGACCTGCACTTGTTCTTCTATCTTTGTTTTCTGTAATTTCATAATCAAAGTTTGCCGACCTTCCTAGAAGGTGTGTGCAATTTGCCTCTGTATGCTCCCCAACTTGATGAATGAAAATTTATTTTGCTTGAATTTCTGCTCGTCTAAAGTAAGGCCTCAAACAGCAATCTATCATGGATTTTTGTTTATCATGTAACTTTCTTTTTTTTTCAGAATATCGTTATGAACTTTCGTTTTCTTGAAAAGATTGTCCCCTTGATCAATTTTTCCTGCTCAAAGTATACATATTGCGTTTTTAGACTTACCTTCTAGAGTCTTCAATATTAGTCGAGTCTAGCTTTGGATTCGATTGGCCAGAGCAGGCCTTTCATAAATTTTGAGCTGACGATTAGGTCAGGCGTTAATGCAGGTTGTCCTAGCGAACCTGTTCAAGTAAGTCAGAATATATAATAAACAATCTTTCTAAGTTCACCTCAGCGCTTCATATTAGCCAGGTCTGGGAATATGGGTGCTTGTATTTAAAACAAGACTGGCGTGAGCTATCCATCAGGTCAGGTCAGGCAAAGTCGAAGGGATCTGCCCTTATCCAATCCTTGCTTAAACTGACAATCAGTTAAGGCAAAATCGAGGGCATCCGCCCTTAGCCAATCCTGGCTTAAACTGACAATCAGGTCAGGCAAAATCGAGGGCATCCGCCCTTAGCCAATCTTGGCTTAAATTAACAATCAGGTCAGGCAAAATCGAGGCATCCTCCCTTAGCCAATCCTGGCTTAAAACTGACACTCAGGTCAGGCAAAGTCGAAGGGATCTGCCCTTATCCAATCCTGGCTTAAACTGACAATCAGTTAAGGCAAAATCGAGGGCATCCGCCCTTAGCCAATCCTGGCTTAAACTGACAATCAGGTCAGGCAAAATCGAGGGCATCCGCCCTTAGCCAATCCTGGCTTAAACTGACAATCAGGTCAGGAAAAATCGAGGGCATCCGCCCTTAGCCAATCCTAGCTTAAACTGACAATCAGGTCAGGCAAAATCGAGGGCATCCGCCCTTAGCCAATCTTGTCTTAAACTGACACTCAGGTCAGGCAAAATCGAGGGCATCCGCCCTTAGCCAATCCTGGCTTAAACTGACAATCAGGTCAGGAAAAATCGAGGGCATCCGCCCTTAGCCAATCCTGGCTCTGTTATGGACATGTAATTAATCTTACATATGAAGAAAAACCTGCAAGTTTTATTCAATAGGACAAATAAACGTCAAAAATTACAACTATGTATAAAATTTTCTCAAATTAGCAACATTCCAAGCACGGGGGATCTCGGTCCCGTCCAGCTTTTCTAGTTTATAAGCTCCTCCAGCCAAGACTTGGGTGACCCGGAGTGGTCCTTGCCACATAGCATCGAGTTTTCCTTTGACCTTTCCCAGGTCAGCTCTTCTGAGGACCAGGTCTCCCACCTGGAAGCGTCTCTCTCGGACCGTTCTATTATAGGCTGCTCTGATGCACCCTTACATGTGTTCCATTCTCACCGTTGCCCCATCTCTTTTCTCCTCAATTAAGTCTAATGCATCTTGGATCAGTGCGTCATTCTGGGTTTCATCATAACTCTGCACTCGATGAGTTTCCAAGCTGATCTCTGCAGGAACAACGGCGTCCATGCCATACACTAGGCTGAAGGGGGTTCACCAGTACTCTCTTTAGGGTTCGTGCGATACACCTAAAGTGTCGCATTCAACTCTTCTACCCATTTTCCTCCAGATCTTTCCAACCGTGATTTGATCCCTTGGACAACAATGCGATTAGTCACCTCGAGCTGGCCGTTTCTTGTGGGTGATAAATGGATGTGAAATGCTGTTGAATTTTCATCTTAGCACACCAAGCTTTTATTTTGGCTCCCATTAATTGGGTACCATTATCTGATATCATCACCCTTGGCACACCAAAACGACAAATAATATTCTTCCAGATGAAACCCATCACGACCTCTTCCGTTATTTTTGCCAGAGCTTCCGCCTCGACCCACTTGCTAAAATAGTCTATGGCTACAATTAGGAATATTTTTTGAGCTGGGGCCATTGGGAATGGACCAACCAGGTCAATCCCCCATTTCGTAAAAGGACAAGGGGAGCTCATTGTCATCAGCTCTTTCGCTGGTTGGTGAATCAAAGGGGACATCTTCTGGCATTTTTTGCACTTTTTTACGAAAACCTCGGCTTCTCTTCTTAGCGATGGCCAAAAGTAGCAAGCTCTTAATATTTTTCTAGCCTGGGCCCTTGCCCCCATATGATTACCGCAACATCCTTCATTAATTTATCTAAGGACATGGGTGCCTTCCTCCAAACTCAGACATCGTAATAAGGGTCTTCCAAACCCATGCCGAAATAGAGTCCCTACGGGCAGATCTGATTTTCACTCTAGCTCTTTCTCTCTTGTCCTCCAGCAGCTCTCCTTTTTCTAAGTAAGCAATTATAGGAGAGCGCCAATCATTTTCTTCACTTATTGAACAGATCTGTTCTGTACCAAACTCTGCGTCTGCCCTCAGCAGTGTTATTGTCCTTTCCTGACAGTCTACAGCCGAGCTTCCAATCTTGGCCAAATAATTTGCTCTTCCATTTTCTTCTTTGGGGATTTGCAAGAATGTCAAGGATTTCATGTCCCTGGAGAGCTCTCTGAACTTAGCCAAATACCTCTGCATGCTATCTTCCCTTTTCTCAAATTCTCCGCTTATCTATTTACAGACGAGCTGGGAATCCACCTTGGCGCAAACCAGCTCTGCCCCTAAGTCCCGCGCCATCTGAACTCCTTGCAGGAGGGACTCATACTCCGCCGCATTATTGGACACAACATAATTTAGGCGCACGACATATTTAGTGGCCACACCTGTTGGGTCAATCAGGACTATTCCCGCCCCGCAGCCCTGATTGCCGACAGAGCCATCTGTGAAAATTGTCCACTCTTGCTTGCCATCGGAAGAGCTGGTCATTTCTTGCATAAAATCAGCCAATGCCAGGGCCTTGATTGTTGTTCTAGTCTCGAATGTAACATCGAATTCACTAAGATCTATTATCCATTTGACCATTCTTCCCGACGCCTCTGGTTTGTCCATTATAGTTCTTAGTGGAAGGTTGGTTCGCACAATTATGCTGTGAGAGAGGAAATATGGTCTTAGCTTGCGGGCAGTTCCTACCAGAGCCAGCATCGCCCTCTCTACTTCTACATATCTTACCTCCGCATCATGCAAGACCTTGCTCCAAAAGTAAACCGATCTCTGGTCTTTACCTTCCTCCCTAATCAAGACAGAGCTAACTGCTTGTTGTCCCACATATAAGTATAAGATTAGGGGCTCTCCTTGAAGGGGCTTCGTGAGCAAGGTCATGCCAGCCAAGTGTTCCTTCAGCATTCGAAAGGCGTCCTCACATTCGCTTGTCCACTGAAATCGAGCCTTTTTACGCAATGCTTGAAAAAATGGCAGGCTTTTTTCCGCAGACCTGGATACAAACCTACTTAAAGCATTGATACGCCCTGCCAAGCATTGCATCTCCTTCACGTTTGGGCGCCTGCATCTCCATGATTGCCCTCACCTTTTTTGGGTTGGCCTCGATACCTTTCTCTGTGACCATATATCCCAAAAATTTGCCAGCTCTTACCCCAAACGCGCACTTCTTGGGATTGAGCTTCATTTTGTACCTTCTCAAGGTACCAAATGTTTTTTTCAGGTCTTCCACATGCGAGGTTGCTTTAATGCTCTTGACTAACATGTCATCCACATACACCTCCATGTTCCACCCTAGCTGGTCTTTAAACATTTTATCTACCAATCTCTGGTATGTGGCTCCCGCATTCTTGAGCCCAAATGGCATTACGACATATCAATATGTCCTCTTCGGGGTTATAAAGCTGACTCTTTCCAATCCTCTTTCGCCAACCTGATCTGGTGATAACCCTGTGAGGCATCCATCATACTCAGGAGCTCGCAGCTAAAGGTGGAATCGACAAGTTGATCGATCCTTGGCAAAGGGTAGTGGTCCTTCGGGCAGGCACGATTGAGATCACGGAAATCGATACACATTCGCCAATCTTCTTGGGTTTTAGGAACCAGTACAGCATTGAAAGCCATTCAGGGAATTGTATCTCCTGGATATGTTTGGCTTTTAACAATTTCTCCACCTCAGCCTCAATGATGGCCTCCTTCTCAGGCCCAAAATTACGTTTCTTCTGCTTAACTGGTTTCAAGTCCGGACTGATGTTAAGGCGATGCTCTGTCACCTCTGGGTCGATCCCCACCAAATCTTGGGGAGACCAGGCAAAAACATCAGCGCTTTCCCGTAGCAGTGCTACCAGGTCTGTCAGAACTTCAGGACTTAGAGTTGTTCTTACACGGAGGACTCGACTCTCATCCCCTGGAACCACTTCGACCAACATCAGTCCTTCCTCTCTACAAACCAGGTCTGGCACCGATCGGTCCACCCGTGCTCTCTTACTTTGTCTCTCTTCTTCACTTCGTCTAATGCTCTCCACATACGTCTGCCTTGACGCATATTGGTCACCCCTCACTTCGCATAATCTATCCTGAGCAGGGAATTTCAGCTTCATATGATAAATGGAGACTACTGCCTGAAATTTGCTCAGGGAAGGTCTTCCCAACATCACGTTATAGGAGGAGGCTGCGTCTACCATAAGGAACCGAACTGTCTTGGTCTGCCGATATGGCTCATCCCCTAAAGTAACCAAGAGGTTAACAGCTCCAAGGGGCTTTAACGGCAGCGGCTGCGCCGGGCCACCACGCCACCCCCACTTGGTAGATCTGTGCCAGCTACTGGTGGTTCATTCAATGAATCCTTC
>BMAC01000298.1:465047-496755 GCA_014905375.1 Phtheirospermum japonicum | reverse complement strand
AGTACTTATTTGATTTTATATGGTTTGTGAGGATATACTTAATTTTTAGAGGACAAAGCAAGATGAATTTTGACTAAATATTAAGTGTTTATTAACTCCCAAGGTACTTGGATGAGTAGGATTATGAAAACACCACTAAGAATTGCTTCATTCTTGCACATTCCCGTGTGAAAATACTGCACTGCCATACTTCAGTAAAATGGTCATAACTCCACTGTTGGATTATCAGTTTTGAGATCCGATTTTTGAGTTGGAAACTAGACTCATAGGTCTTTCCAGTGGTATTTGGTTTGAGTTTTAATTTATTTCCGATTAAAACAGTTTAATCTTCAAAGATGGTGAATGTGTGCTGAAAAACTCTTGTGTCAGTTTTGATCCTATAAGGCTTGATGGTGATATGATATTTGTGGTTGTGGGAAATGGAGATTTTTGGTTTGAAAAATGTTTGATTTAACATGTTATTGGCGCGAGTAAGGTTTTGATATTCGGATGATATTTTCTATGATTATGCTAACGAATCTAGGTGCAAGGCCTGTTTAGGTCGTATTAACTTAGGGTTAATTTGTGGGTTGCCCAACATGTAATACGAAGATGGGTAACCTTATGCGAAGAGGTCGCCAACGTTTAAGGCCATGTACCAGGTCGCGCGTCCAAACATTGACAAAAAGGAGATCGGGGAATTATGCTACCTAAAAACAAAAGGGTCGCGTAGTTGGATATTCGAGGAGAGGTGAATTTTTCTATAGCACCCAATATGAATACGTATCGGGTACGCTTTTTGAAATCTCATGAAAGGGACGGTTTCCAATTTTATGCCCTGTTTATTTTTATGTGGTTGAGCATGGCATCTCGCATTACTTGCTGTGTACATATGCAAGGCTAGATTTGATAAATTCTTTAAAGCTCCAGCTATAAGCATCAATTTATAACCATTAACAACATGCAAAAGCACTAATAATAAATATAAATATACCCATTAACCTTATCCTGCAAATAATGCCACAATCTATCAAATCCCATAACAATCAGCCTGCAGTCTCCTTCTAAAATATACTATTATGACAAGAACACAATTCACATCTCTAATTAACCCACTTTCCTGTTAAATAATGAGAATCATTAAACTCATACCAAGTCAATCCATCAGACGAAATCAATCAAGATGCTCTATGAATCACATATATAAACACCATCATACGCCATTATATATAAAGGAAAATCAACATCCAAATCTCATGCGAAAATAAATTCCGGGATCAATACATCAAACATCTACTATCGATAAAAGTACACCAAATTTATATATATTAAACCCCAAATAATAGTAACACCGAAAAGGTAACTCCCTCAATAAATAGCATAATACCAAATAATCAATATCACATACCAAATAGTCCATATCACACGTCTCTAAAATTAAGCAGATGATATCTCAACAGGTAATAAACCATCACTCCAAAAACTTTATTACAAATACTCTACTCACCACACAGGCGCGTGATGGACTGCAATCCATAAATCTCATCATGACAAAATTTAGAAAAATATTATTTATGCAAAGAACCCATGTTAGAATTTGTGACTTGCATGAAATTATTTGAACCACTGTAATTATAATCTCTTCCATACAATTTGTTTTTCAAAATTCTTAATTAACACATAATAAATATATCAGCTCTACTCTATCTTACCAGTTCCAATAAACCTTTAGATATACCAACAATTGGACAAAATAACTTGATACGCACAAGTACAATACACACGTAATTTTTTTTTCAAACCAACACATATCCATATATCCCATTAAGATTTTCAATTAAGCCATAAAGAACCACCTAATCAGATGCCAATTCTCGATAATAAATCAAATAATCCGATTTACCATAACTAATCATATAGGTCATATAATCATACCATACCATCATCCTTTAAACACATCTAAAAGAACATAAATACTTATCTCAATTTTTGTTGCGTTCGGTTGATACGCGACCTCATCGTCTTAGACTCCGAGCAAGAAAATGAATCGACCTTGAATATTTGGACACGCGACCTCATCGCGTTTGTTTGCATTGACCATTCCCGGGTTAAGGTCCAGGTAACACATAGAGTAACCCTCAAAAACCAATATTAATACAAACTCAACAAATAGACCTTACTCAGTCCATTAGTATATGATCATAAAAATAATCAATAAATAAAACGCAAGCATCACAACCCTTACTCGTGCTCACAAATCTTCAAAACCTAATCTCTACCACTATTCGTATTGAACCACTATATATCGTACATATTATATCCAAAATTCAACTTCATCCAATCGGTTAGATTGCGCATAATTTAATTTTTAAAAGAAACTAGACAAACAGTTTTTGGGAAATAGGATCAGCCCTATTCAAAATTCGTTATAAAATATTTTCCAACTCATATTCAAATCTCCACCGTTTAGATTATACTTCAATATGTTTAGAATAACATATCAAATTTTTGTATTGATCCAACGGTTTTATTATGCACAATCCAATTTTGAAAATCACTGCGCAGAATTTTCCGAAAATAAAATTTGCTTCACTCAAAAATTTGTATATATTCCCTTAGACCTAAAACTCCAATCTCCAACGTTCAAAACTTAATTCAAAGGGTTATGAAGGTTTTGTAAGAATTTTAACACGATCCAACGGTTGAAACTTTAGAAAACGATTTTTCAAATTTATAACGCAGACAGATTTTATACCTACGAAAATTGTGCATCTCACGTCTTTCGTCCAAGGACTCAATGTCCCTCTTTCCCACAAACGGTGCCAATTTGATAATTCCAAAAAGTTGGGCTACCAAATATAAGGGGTACTAACCTCAAAATAGAGATCAGCGACCTGAAACTGCTTCGAAACACGTCATACCGACCTGCCAAGCCCTCCACGAATCTCTTGGCGACCTCGCAGGTCCTGCAAAACAGCGCCTCAGACGGGTCGGATTTCGAACCCGTTAAAGCCCTCCGACGCTTAAGTTAATAAGCGAAATCAAACACTCAACACTTCTCTTTAAATATAAAACAGTAATGCGATAGAGCAATATCGACTTAGAAAATAATGAGAGGTATGCACCTCATTTTATAGATACAAGAGAAGTCCTTGGGTTACCTTCTCCTACCATAATTCCATAAATACCTCAACTGACTTAGAATTAGGATTTCTCTCATATGTTAAGTTCCCATAAACAATAAACCTCTCATTAAATTAATAGAATAGGCCTGAGCCTGTTATTCTTTCCATACAGTCCACCAAGACCCCATAAGTCACTCACTTTAAGCCAGTAGGCTTAATATTCACAAAGCCCATAATCGAGCTCAAGTACACACCTCAAACCACAAGAGGTTGCGACCTATATGAGAACTCATCCTCATACTCCATGTCGCTACTCCACAAACCAGCTCGCTCATTCTTCAACTGAAACCATTCAGCTCGCTCACCTCCCAGAGGAACACCCTCTCTAGGAAATGAGGTCACTTACCACAAATAAACTCATATATCAAATAATATTACGTATGGACATTTTGATCCGTATCATAATTGATGGTTGCAATTCCGCCAAATACCATTTCAAACTCCTTAGGTACATTGGGATTGACTGCCTTGATATTCTTGATGTTTCCATTTATTTTTGTTTGGGCTTTTGTCAAGTCGTGAATCATGGGATTGATCTACTCGATGTTCTTGATGTTATGCTGGGCTCACGAATAAGGCATTGAGGCGAAAATAGAATTTCATTCCCGCTATAGGACGAAGAAGGTGAAATATGAGAGCAATGTTGATCTATATCGCTCGCTTGCTGCTAATTGAAGGATTCATTGACGATCTCGCTGCTGATCATATTGAACCTGAGGAGTTGCCTGAAATACGCAGGTAAAATGATGATGAAGGTGGTTAGTGCTTGAACAACCATTTAAATTTGGAATAGTTGCAAAACCCCCACTTAGCTTTTACCAATCTTTTTTTTTTGTTATAACCTATAAAAATCTCTTTTTTCTGTTCGTTGTTTTAGACTTCTGGCAATGGCATAAAATGCATTGAGATTTAAATGTGAAAGGTGGAGAACATTGTGTCGTCATGCGGACACATGTTTTAAATATTATTTATTTGCTCTTTGAAAGATGTAGAAACTTCCAAATTCAATGTCTTTTATACATGTGAAAATAAGTTTGTAGTTGTTTATTAACTCATCTAAACTACAACTAAGCAGAACTCAGTTGAAGTTGATCCATTCTATCGCCATGATATTCCACGTCGCGAATTAAAAACGGTTAGTTTTCTATTTTATTCCTTTTTTTCCCTACTCCCCACCACCTTGATTTTATTGAGCTCTTTTTTTCCCGACTGATTTGATACTTTTTCTTTAATCCAAAAATTTTGTTTCTTTTTAACGTTTTTTTTCCTGCGTCTTTTTGCTGGGTTTTTGGTTTACATATTTTTTTACTGATAGTTTACCTTTTATTTTATTTCATGTTTTATAATATTATTTTAGGTTGCTCTATTGTTGTTGAAGGGTTTATGCTTGCATCAAGTAAATACAAATTCCAACTAGGTACGTAATTTTAAAACATAACTCAAGTTTTTTTTTAATTAGGTTAAATGTTAGGGGTGGTATTGTGAATATCCCTATTTTATTTTCTCAAGAATAATATGTTTTCTTATTATTGTTGATCATTTTATTAGTGGAATTTGAACCATTTTCACTTTTCATTTTCAATGGAAATTGAGAGTTTATACAACTTACCAAACAAATTTTTAGTATAATCACGCAAATATTTATATAAATATACTACAATCACGCAAATCTATGTTAAAAGTTGATGTTTAGACAACTATTTTCCATTCTCAATCATGAAAATTCAGAAAACTTACCAACCATTCATTTTCCATACGAAAACCAATTAAATTCTCAAATTCTCAATTATCACTTTTCCCATTAGAAATTGAAAAAATGAAATGAAAACAATTGCATGCATCAACTTAATTATTTTGTTTTTCGGAAGATAGTTATAACTTATAGAGAGGATAATAATAAAAGGCACTGGCGGTGGCCAGGCCTGACTTTCGAGGGCTGTAGGCGAAAATAAAAAAGTATGAAGAGTATAACTTAATTTTCTAAAAAAAAAATAAAAAATTACCTCGAATAATTAGTAGTTTGGCACTACTTAAACATCACTCTTCTTGTATTTTTTAAGCAAAAGTGTTATTAAATTCTCGTAGTCAAGCTTATTAACAAGATTCTTCTCAATTGATAACATAGCAAATCATTCAATCCTCTTGTGACATGGTTGAGCGAAGATAAGACCTGATCAATTTTAACTTTGAAAATGATCTTTCACCGGTGGCAACAGTGACTGGAATTGTTAGAAGAATTCTATAAATGATCCAAGCATTCGGATAACAAGACTTGGTATCTTTCACATAGTTCAACACTTCAACTACTCTTTTTTGTTTCAGGTGGTATAACTTCCCTTAAGCGATTAAGTTTAAAAAACAAATCATGTCCGTCAATGTAAGAAACTTGATCATGCTTAAGTAAATTTTCAAGATTTTAACAGAAACTCATTAAACTATTTTTATCTGCAACTTCAAACCCCTCAACTCAAACAAGAGCCCAAAACCGATTCGATATTTCTGAAATTGTTCAAACCTACTTCGAAGTGAAGAAAGCTCTTGATTAATAATATACAAAAAAATAATTAATCTTGAATGATTGCATAGCTGACGGCATAACCTCTTCAATAAATGCATCATTAACTTCCATTTTGTTTGCAATCTCCTGAGCTTGAAACAAACAATCCTCAAAACCAATTTCTCGGTATTTCTCTAACCACGACATAAGACTTCCCAATTCATTGATAGCAAAATCGATGTGCTTATCTTCTGTCTGGAGAATTTTGCTTACAATGTTCATTCAATCCAATAATTCATACCAAATAATCATGCCAAACAGGAACTCGAAATTCTCCAGTTCATGTTTGAGCAATGCACCAGCTTCACTTCTTGTTTTTGAATCATCGCCAAATTTCTTCATGTGAGCTAAAGCATCTCTAATTTGTGGAGCTTGAAACCTGATTGCCGTAACACTATCAACACGACTTTCCCAACGAGTTTCAGACAAAGGCTTGATTGTTAAACCTGTCACATAATCTCTAAATATTTTCTATCTTTTTGTAGAAGATGAAAAAAATGAATATATCCATTGTGTTGCACCAAAAAAAGAATCAGCTTTCTCACAACAAGATGCCATGTCACAAATTGCGAGATTAAGACTATGAGAACCGCACGGGGTATATAAAGCTTTAGGATTTATCTCAAGTAGTCTTTTTTGCACCCCTTTGTGTATTGATTTCAGATTAGCTCCATTATCGTATCCTTGTCCTCAGACATCATTGATATCAAGCCCAACAGAATCTAATGCAGCTGTAAGTTCCTTAAGAAGTCCAAGTCCGGATGTGTCATGCACTTTCAGAAGTCCCATAAAAGATTTTTCGACAACAATAGGTGATGCAAAAATATTAACACTTCGGGCCACAAGAGTCATTTGTTCATCATGACTAATATCAGGAGTGCAATCAAGTATAACGGAAAAATATTTTGCTTCTTTGATGTTTGCAACAATGGAACTTCTCACCTCGCTTGCTAACATTTGAATCATCTCATTTTGGATCGTGTGGCTTAAGTAATAGTAATGAATTTCTTTTTTCCCAACACGTCTAACATGCTCATCCATCGCCGAGTCAAATTCTGCAATCATCTCAATTATTTGTAAGAAATTTCCATTATTTTCCTGATACAACTTCTCATTTTCTTCGCGAAGGTTGTTCTTTGCAAGTCTCTTAACAATAACCAGTATCCTCGTTAATACTTTTCTCCAGTGCTCTCTCTCTCTCTTTTTGTTCTTCCACGTCATGATCAATTGTTTCATTTTTCTTCATTCTTTTTTCTAACTCGATCCAGCTAGTAAAACAAGCAACATGATAACTACTCTTTTCATGACTTGCAAGCCGTGCCCCTAAGATTTTCCAATCTTCACACCATCATCTCTGAATTGGCCTACTAGATGTTTGTGGTGCTCTTGCTTGAACAACTTACAACAAAAACAATATACTCTGTTTATCGAAGTGGAGTACACTAACCATCGCCGGTCTTCTTTTTATCCATTTGGTACGATTGTAATATGAGGAGCTAAAGTGTCTGCCTGATTTGTCTGTAGGGTATATAGTATCATTTTCTTGTTTAGGGACTCTTTCAGTTAGAACACTCTGACATTTGTTTTAAACTTATCCCAATTTGCCGGATCATCAACATCAAAGGCATACATAGAGTCTTCACATGGTTTTTCGATAGTTTGATTTTTCTTCTCACCATTATCGATTTCCACTAAGAATGTAGATTTTGTCATGTCCAGGTAGAATTTGCTCTCGTTCCTCATTCGCTACTGCATTGCTTGAACTTTCTCTCTTCTTTGTTAGAAATTTTTCAAGAGACCCTACTTGAAGCCTTGTTAGTGCTTCTCTCCTTTTTCTCTCTTTTAAGTTTTTTGCTCCGGAAGCGTACTTTCTAATAGGAGGCATATCAAATAAGTTTTAACCTGCATAATTTTAATATTCATATCAATACAACAACAAACAAGGCAATATCATCTAATTTATTTATAAATTAATTCATAGATTCAAAATCAACCCAAAGATAAATAGCATACAAGTATTAAAAGAAAAAAAAAGTTGTCCTATAAGTTAATTCATACAATCAATCAACCCCAAAAATCTCCAAACAGTGAGAAAAATCCCCAAATAATAAGTTGAATAGTTGCCAATTAAAGCAATTATATGAATAAATCCTCAAATAATTCGACCAAAATTACCTAACAAATTGAAGTTTTTATTTGAAACTCAAAAGGGAAAAAAAAAAAAAACCGTCCAAATCATAAATTAAAAGGCTAAATAAGAAAAATAAAATAAACCTATCTTATAAAGCTGATTAGTTCTAACTAAAACAATAAAAATAAAAAGTTCTTCTAATAAAAAAAAAATCCACAAATATAAAGTTGATTAGTTGCCAACTAAAATAATTATATGAATTAATCCCTAAATAAATAATCGACCACAATTACTATTTGAAATTTAAATTTATAAAGAAAAATTTATTCCAAAGCATATACTAAAAAGCCAAAAAGAGAAGGCCTAATAATAATTAAACTAGAAAAATTGAAAAGGAACATTACTCGAGAAGAATCGGTCGCTCAATGTCCAATTTGCGGGAGATGAACCCTAATTTTATATTGTGTCGATTGTGAATGTTTTTTTTTAAAAAAAATTTTATGAGAGAGCTTTTCTTTTGGTTTATTTAACAACAAAGAGTTCTGTGAATAAAATGAATGTTGTTTTTTTCAATTTTTTGTTTAATAAGCAGCGGCAAGCAGGATATGAAAAAGTAAGCTCAATTAAGGAAAATTTATAAGAAATACTCACTTATATTTTTTTTTAACAATTTTACGATAAGTTGAAAGTTTTTATAATTATACTAGATTCTTTTATTATTTTTAATTATTACGTGTGTTTTTAGATTTTTTTTTTTCTGAATGTCTTTGATTGATTTTATCGCCCTATTTATTCTCTTCAAATCCATTCAAATCCTTCAAATCTAATATATTATCTAATATATCTCTTCTTAAACTTTATCTTCTACAATATTTTTCAAGTTGGTATCTTAAACTTTTTCCAAGTTGTGTGGAATAATATTTTTCAATTCGGTTATAATTTCAAGTTATCTCTTTCGGTGATTGGGTTGATATATGGTGTTTTGAAAATGGTAGAATTCAGTATGTGGGAAAATATTTTTCCATTTGGGTTGATATATAGTTTTAATTTATCTCTAAACTTTTTTCAAAATTTCAGTATTTGGATTGATATATAAATCACATGGTATTCTGAAAACGGTAGAATTTGGGTGGTAGAATTTGGGTAGTATTGAGTTTAAAAGGGTAGAATTTGGGTAGTATTGATTGATATATAAATCACATGTTGTTTTGAAAACGGTAGAATTTGGGTAGTATTGAGTTTAAAATGGTAGAATTTGGGTTCAGCTCTGAAAGCGATAGAATTTGGGTTGAAATCTGAAAACATTTTTTGTGTAGAGGGTTGTTTCTGAGAGTGGTTTTATTCGTATAATTGAAATTGTTACATATTCTCTGAAGTGATTGTAATTTTTAAACTTTTACTTTTTAAATAGATAGTTTTATAAATCCCCTCAACTAAGTCCGAACTCAAATTTTTTTTAAACATATATATAAGTGAAAATATAATTTGAGCCCCCAAAATTTGGGGGCTCTAGGCCCAAGCCCTCTAGGCCTAGGGTCAGGCCGGCCCTGGCCTGTCTTCTTTCTTCTTTATTCATGTGATATAATACTTCTTTATTATTCAAACCAGACTAACATTCTTAGCATCAATGTTATGGGATCTTTGGTTCTAAAAGGTAAGCATAACAAAAAGATTTTTTTTTTTTATGGGTCCTAATTTTTCTTTTTAGGGATTCTGAACAAGATATTTATAATGCTACAAGTTGATGTATGCTCAAGTCATCTTACTGGGGCAGCAAGGTACCTCGTATAATTTAATTACATTGAGAGATAACAGAGCTTTGGTTGCTAAGCTTTAATTGTAAATTAACTTAACACAACAAAGAATTGTAAGTTGATTTCTGATGCTTTTTATTTTTAATCTTCCAGTTGAAGTTCTAAATATAAACAGGGGTGTTCATGTACGTGACACTGATAAACTAAGTCGCAAAATGTTTTGGAAATGGGGGCAACATCAACAATCAGCCGTGTAAAATTCGACAAGAAATTGACCGAAGATCATCGTTCTCAATGGCTCAAAATGAAAGAATCATAGTTGCCGAGTTCGATCCCAGTTTAATTGGGATATTCACTTCTAAATTTATGTTGAAACAAACAAGCCATATATTGGATTAGGTGCGTATAATTATGAGAATAAGTATGAATTTCCGGAGAGTATCAAATAATTAGTTTTTGTTAAATATTTGTTTCTATCCTTCGTATTGAAAGGATGTTTGAAATTGGTTTTACTTGAATTAGTGTGTATGCGATTCGCCTATATTCTCTTTCAAAAGTTATTTTTTTTCAACTCAAGAGCGGATTTGGCTTCAAAATTGGAAATTGCAAATCAAGCTTACAAATGTACCGTTGCAAATTTCAGCCAATTTGAGAAATATACCGTTGCAAATTTTGTTATGTTCAGTTCCAATTCTTCCAACTCAATCCCACATTAAAAAAAAAAAAATACTAATTTTATTTAGTATATATAATTAGCACATTTCTTGCTAAAACTCGTGTAAGACTTAGAGGTCGATACATAATATTTGTTTTTTGTTGGGGCACCAACACAATAATTTTTTTATTTATTAAAATTATACTCAAAAAATTATCATATTAAATAACAAGTATAAAACTTCGTTAAGTTGTCATATTTTGTAATCTACTTATAATTGCATCATGCTAATAATAAAAAAGAACTCTTTCTCTAAATATGTAATTAAAATAATTATGCAATATTTGATCTCTCATATTATTATATAATTTTATTTTATATACGTCATTTTAGAAATACTATTTCTATACTCCTCATTGTCCGGGAGACGTAACACTAACTTCAAAAAAAATATACTTATGAAAAATTACTTTTGAAAAAGTTTAAGGCTAACTTCTATTTATACAAATTAAAGAAGACTAATTAAATAAATCATAATACTATTATGATTTTTAAGACCAAATGACTGCAATTTAAGTAAATTAAATACCAATAGCAATACTTATTTCTTTATTTAATATGTTGATAAAAAAAAATTCCAAGTGATCAAATGCGCGAATTAATAAAGCATTTCCAACAATTGGTATAAATAATAAATCTGAAATTTACAAAATTTGATGATAAAAAAGAATCATCAACATCTAAGTTCAAATCTCTGTTAAATATCCCCCAAAAAATCATTATACATCATTTATTTTGAAAATTAAATATTATAACTTAAAATTTTAAATAACAAAATTAGCTAATTTAGAAAGTGTTATATATTTTTTAAAATTTAAACCATGAGAAACTCAATTAATTTTTATAATTAATTAATATTTATATATAAATAAAAGTAAATAATAATTTTTTTTTGGAGAACGTGTGCCACCCAGGCAACCATGTATCTGACCCTGGTAACATAGGTGACACACTAATAATTGAACTATTGGCAATGAGATATTTCAAAATATATATGAAATGTCATCATCATCGGCAATGTGAAGTAAATATAACTAAATATTTGTATTATTTTATTAGTAATATATTCTTCAATAAATTATATATATATATACACGCGCGCGCCCGCGCGTACACACACACACACACACATATATATATATATATATAAATATTCAGTTGCACCATTAGTTATTCTCGTACTCTCCTATATTCTTTTCATAATAATATCTCTTGATTTTTGCCAAATAAAACTCTCTAGTGGAGCTCATAAATTAATCGCTCGCGCGTACACACACACACACACACACACATATATATATATGTGTGTGTGTGTGTGTGTGTACGCGCGCGCGTGCCACGCGTGCGCGATTATACACACACACACACACACACACACACACACACACACACACACACACACACATATATATATGTGTGTGTGTGTGTGTGTGTGTGTGTACGCGCGTGCGTGCACGCGTGCGCGATTAATTTATGAACTCCACTAGAGAGTTTTATTTGGCAAAAATCAAGAGATATTATTATGAAAAAAATATAGGAGAGTACGAGAATAACTAATGATGCAACTGAATATACTTTTATTTTGAAAATTCTTCATGGTGATAAAAGAATATGAATGAAGAATGAATTTTTTTTATAGTGTGAATTAATATAAAATAAAAATGTAATAATTAAATTATATGATAAGAAAATAGCTAGTAATATAATGACTGTTACTTGAAAATAAAGCAATTGTGTAGAAATGGATTGACTCTCATTTGAAAAGTGTGTAACTCATTGAGGAGAAAAAAAGTGAGAACGAGCGTATAGTACAATTTTTTTGAGGAAATATATTATATGCAATCACAATTTGTGGAGAAATGTTCTCTCTCGGTGACATCCAATGACACCCTAAATACTTTGTTTCGTTCTTATTGATATGTGATGAAACGTACGGGTATTTATTTATTTATAGGAAGTTTCTTAAGAGAAGCTATTACATATTCAGAATATGTATTTTATGTCTAACATTAGATTTTTATAAATAATTAAGTTTCTCGAAATTACCTAAGATATTTATGAGAAGTTTTACTAGCGTACATCCCATCTTTACATTTTTATGAATCTTCACCGTCTTTTCAAGCAGTTAATTAGCACTTTGAATTAGTACTAATATAAATAATAGTGATGGTTGGCAGTGAAGTTTTGAACAAATAATGGCCAAAACAAACAAATTTCAAGTACTTACCCCACCAATTAAAATTACTCTTTTTCATTCTATTAAATATGCTTTTTTCCGATTTTTTTAATACGTTTTCTTGATTTTTTTTCTCGACCACATAAAAAAAATATAACGTTGTTGCTGCTAGCTGTAAATGATAAAGACTTGAATGGAATCTCTTCTAAACTCAAACGCAGATAACTGTATTGAAGTGAATACAGAGGTCATATTGTCATCATTTATCGCAGCGAATAACTGAAATAAATCTTGATTCTATTATTCCGCGAACTTTAAATTTGATCCTATTAGTTGGCACGATTTTCACTCCAGAATTTGGTTGGAAGACCATTGAATGGTACGGGAAATGGACCATATTGAATTCTACTGTCAGATCCCACCACTTCATACCTGCAGCCACACGATCATGCGCAGAAACATAAATGTCCCTGTCAATTGCGATACGAAATCTATATATATTATTAGTATATTCTTATACCAACTTACGATAATTTTTTGACAGTTTAATTAACTGTATAGAAAAAAAGGGGAATATTTAATTTGTAATTTTTATTACTAATCCCAAACAGAAAACTGATATTGATAATATCAAGAAAAAAGAATAAAAAACATGGCCATATGTAGATTTTTTTTTCTTTCGTACCTGAACTTAGAGGCTAGATGGTGCACCAAAATAAGAATCTCTAGCTTGGCAAGTTCGTTACCGGGACAGGCATGCACTCCACTCCCAAATGGCAAGAAAGTGTTTGGCCTCATTGGACCCTATACACATATGAAGCAACAAATATTAACATTATTAGCTATCTTTTGTTCTTAAATACTACTAACTTGTAGCATTATAGTTAGTAATTGCAATTATATAAGAAAATTCATAATCAAACAAGAAACTAATTCTTATGTTTTTTTCTTATATTATTATTATTACTATTTTATTCCTAGCTTTGGACCATTTCTCAGTTTATGCAGAGAGTTGATGAGGGCTTAAAACAATAATTGCCTTTTAACATCGTACCTCGAATCTGGTTGGATCAAAATCTTGAGGTTCAGCAAAAAATTCTGGATTGTGATGTATATTCCTGAACAAAGGCATGACTTTCCAGCCTCTTGGGATAAGGTACCCTGGACCATTATCAAGTAATAATTTAGTTCGTCTATATCTTTACGAACAAATAACAAGATTTACTAAATATTCTCAACAAGACTAGAACTATAACATTAGATATTTTAATCAATAGTGTACAATTTGAGACAATTATTGTCAAAGACATGTAACATTTTGCACCTTTATATTCTACATCTACAGCTGCCTCTCTGAATGAGAAGGATATAATGCTTGCAATTCTTAAGCTCTCCATAATCACCTGATATTTAAATTTAACAAAATGTCAATTAAGTGTTGTTGCATGCATGTAAATATAAATCATCTTTTAACAGCCATAATAACCACACAATACCTTATAAGTAATCGGCATATTTCTCGTCTGATTCCAGGACAGACGACTATTTTCATTAACATTCGATTCGTATATTGCCTTTTGTTCAGCCTGCACGCGATCATTCCGAATTACATTATTTAAAACACGAATTAGGATAAATAAATTAAACAAAAGACATTTGTTGTTACAAGATAATAAATCAAAATCTTACCTTAACAGCCTTCCAAAACTTGGGGTTGTTGTGAAGGTACTTAAGAACCCATGTCATGGCACTTGCTGTCGTATCCTGGGCAGCAAAAAGTGCTCCTATGATGTTATCAGCAATTTGATCATCACTTAAAACACGGCCATTTTCATCTTTCGAATTCAGCATACAACTTAAGAGGTCCGTGTCCGACAGCTTCTTTTCCTTTCTCTCTCTAGTGATTTTGTTCAAAATTTCACCTAGTCTCTTCCTTGCCTTTCGACAAACAATATACATCAATTTTCTTTTTCTTTTCTTATTAAAATAAATATTTTTATTTTTTATTTTTGGTTTACCTTGATCGCCTTATAATATCGGGTTCCAGGAAGATATATAGGAAATGAGTTGTACCCACCATCCAATATAGCATACTTAGTATTTAGTTCTTCCTTATAATGAGCCTCCAGATTGCCAAATATAAGCAGTATACCTACTTCAAAAGACAGCTGAAAAGGAAATAAAAAATATATAAAACAAAAGAAAATGTTCCCTCTCAAATTACAAATGCCCACTAAAAGTTATGAACACCAGCTAACAAATTAATTAAATACCCTTATTTATAATATTAAAAAAAAAAAATTGAAACCTTTTTCATTTCAGTAAATGTGTTGATGACTCGTCCATGAGCCCAAGAATTCAAGGCAGAAACAGTAAAATTCTCAATATCAGGAAGAAGCCTGCGTAGCGTGTCCGGGTACAAGGAGCCCTGGACAAGCCTCCTCAGGCGTGTATGGTACTCGCCCTGGTGGAAAAACAGGGCCCAGGGCCCAATCAGATTCTCCTTGCTCTTTGGATAAGTGGGCTTGAACAAATGGGCCTGGTTTATGAGCACGAACCGGGCCGCTTCTGGGCACGCCAGCATGACGGAAGGGCAACCTAGTATACGAGTCTTGAAAATCTCTCCATACCTGGAAAATCAGCAAAATAATTAAGTGCTTATTATTATTATTATCATCATTATTATTATTATTATTATTATTATTATTATTATTATAAAATTCTAGAGAGAGGAGAGAGAACGAACCTTCTCTGTCTGGTGGAGAAAAAAACATTTGGGTCTTGACTGTAGAGTTGGATAGTTTCTCCAATGAAAGGCCAACCCAAAGAACCTGGAGGGAGTTTAGTTTGCTTCTCAGTATGTTTTAATATTTTCATTATTACTATATAGAGAATTATGAAAATTGGCACAATTAATACACAATTGTCCATAACTCTATCTCTCTCGTTCTCGGTCGTGCATATAATATGGAAGAGGTGATGGGTTTATATAGGCGCAAGGGCAGTGAATACAAACGAAACATGTGAAGAGAGTTTTTTTTACCAATTTAATCATTTCATTTTTCAATTTCTATCGAGAAAAGTGACCATAGAAACACTATTAAAAATAAAAATGTTTTTTATAAATTGTCTGATTTTTATAATTAAAATGTGAAAAGTTATTTAAATTTTTATTTTTAACATATATTTGCGCGGTTGTAGTATATATATACATTTTATAAATTTGTGTGATTAATTTGAAAAATGGTTTGAATTCATATTTTCTATTAAAATGAAAAATGAAAATATTTTAGTTTTCAATTAAAAGTCAATAAACAAATATAATTTCATTTTCCTGTAATAATTGGAAATTGGAAAAAATGGGATAGAAATGAATCAATTTTAGGTTCTAATGCATTGTATATTGTACACACTCCACTTTCCCCTGGTGGTTTATAAATTACTACAAAATTATATGCTAGATGCTAGTGTCATGTCAAAATCTTGTGACATGATCTTATTTTAGATTATCAAAGTTTCTAGTGAATTTGAAATATTTTGCAAAAACAGGTTTTCAATATTATAAATTCTAGTATTAATTACCTATTATTACAAAAATCTCATTCTGATCTTAATAATATAATAATAACGTAGTTATGTACTTCTTCCTATAAAATTCCTTTTTTACAAGATAAACTTTAGCCTCTAGTTTTATATCCGAATTCCGACCTGTATATATTGGGAATATGTTATTGTGTGGTAATAGATATGTACAGTAAGTAATTAATGAACTAGTTATTGTGACACATTTAATTTAGGCCATATGAGTCACCAATTAAATGTCGCTTTCTTAACTACCTCACCAGCATGACGATATAAATAAAGTAAAATGCAAAATGTTTTGCTGATTTCAATAATTCATTACTGAGATCTTGTATTTATATTTCAAAAGAATTTTAGCACATCACAGAACCAATGACAAACTGTGTTATAAGCAAACACTTATTTGAAAACACTTTTGTAATGGAATTACCTCTACGAAATAACTGGCGTATTGGGTGGCTCGCCTACCTATTACTCTCTCCGTCTAAAAAAAATAGTTTTACAGTTGATTTCACAAATATTAAAAAATGAATAGTTTATATAGTTAAGTCATTAATTTAGTTAGTATTTTCCAATTATACCCTTCTTAAATTTATTAATATCAATTAATGTTTATAGAATTCAGTGTTGAAATTAGTATATTTGTTATTGGAAAACTAAGAATTTTCATTGTAACCATCAATTTTCAATTTACCATGTACAATACTAGTATTTCAAGAATATTAATTAAGGGTATGTGTGGAAATGAAAATTTAATGATATGTTAAATATAGTAAGTATAGAATACTAGTATTTCAAGAATATTAATTAAGGGTATGTGTGGAAATGAAAATTTAATGATATGTTAAATATATTAACTGTACTATCTTTGTGGGACGGACGGAAATAGAATACTGAACTATCTTTATGGGACGGAGGGAGTATAAATTTTTCTATATGATCAGGTAAGAAAATTACATATAAAAATATAAAATGTTTGGTGAAAATATATTTTGAAGCTCGTTTAATAAACGTGTAGAATATGAAATGCAAAATTCATGCATTAAGACTTTGGTAAAATAAACTTTTGAGAATGTTAATTCTGGCTCTGCTTCGATTCCCTTCGGTTCTGCGATTCCCGCACCGTTGCTGCACACGCCGAACGCCCTGAAAATTTCAATGGTCATAATTTTAAAACTTGGCAACAAAAGATGGGGTTTTATTTAACTACTTTGAATTTTTCTCGATTTTTGATCGAGGATGCACCTGTTGTGAGTGCTGAAGATACGAGTTTTGATCGTAGAGCCGCCCTTGATGCGTGGACACAAGGGGATTATCTATGCAGGCATTATATCCTGAATGGATTGGACAATGCGCTGTATGGGGTTTATAGTTCGGTCAAGAGTATCGCGAAAGAACTATGGACGTCCTTGGAAAAAAAGTATAAGGTGGATGATGTCGGCACTAAGAAGTTTATTGTCGGACGATTCTTGGAGTTTGTCATGGTTGATTCGAAAACTGTGATGAGTCAACTCCAAGAGTTGCAAATGATTTTTCAAAGCATACATGCTGAAGGTATGCACGTGTGTGAAAACTTCCAAGTGATGGCTATTGTTGAGAAGCTACCACCGAGTTGGAGAGATTTCAAGTACTATCTCAAGCACAAGTCAAAGAAAATGATTTTGGAGAAGCTAATTGTTAAGCTACGTGTCGAGGAAGGTAATAGACAATCCACGACGAAGTACAACAAGACCTCGATGATGGAGGCGAAAGCTCACTTGGCGGAAGCTGATTCTGGGAAAAAGCGCAAGCACCAAGGCCAAGGCCAAGGCAAAGTGAGTCAGAAGAAGGCCAAGAAGTTCGAAGGCAACTGCTACAACTGTGGTAAGCCTGGACACACGAATAAAGATTGCCGAAAACCACGCAAGGACAATCGGAATGCAGCAAACGTCATCACTGAAGAGATGTTCGAGCTAGATCTTTGTGCGGTTATTATGGAGGCTAACTTGGTTGATAATCCAAGAGAGTGGTTCATAGATATTGGAGCTACTTGTCACGTTTGCTCTGATCGAGAGGTATTTTCTGAGTATACCCCTGTTTCTGAGAGGAGCCTCCATATGGGTAACTCGTCGACTGCGGAAGTTGCTGGAGTTGGTAAGGTGCTGCTGAAGATGACGTCTGGTCTAGAATTGACTTTGAAGGATGTGCTGCATGTTCCTGATATTAGGAAGAATCTTGTTTCTGGGTCCCTGCTTGTCCAGCATGGGTTTAGACTAGTTTTCGAGTCTGGTCAAGTTGTTCTCACGAAGAGTGGGAAGTTTCTAGTTAAAGGTCACCTCGAGAAGGGACTATTTAGGTTGAATGTAATGGCTAAACGCCCAGTTATTAATAATAAAGTCATTGCTTCTTCGTATGTTGTTGAGTCATGTGATTTATGGAATGTTAGACTTGGACACGTCAACATTAAATCAATTAAGAAATTGGTAAAAACGAATTTACTAAACAAAGTAAAATTTGACTCAAAACACAAGTGTGAAATTTGTGTTGAAGCTAAAATGGCAAGAACTTCTTTTAATTCGATTGAAAGAAGTTCGGCTCCTCTAGAGTTAATTCACACTGATATTTGTGATATGAAATTTATGCAAACTAGAGGTGGTAAAAAGTATTTCATTACTTTTATTGATGACTGCACAAGGTTTTGTCATGTTTACTTATTAAGTGGCAAGGATGAAGCAATTGATGCGTTTAAAATCTTCAAGAATGAAGTTGAAAATCAATTGAACTCTCGAATTAAGGCAATTCAGAGTGATCGAGGTGGAGAGTATGTTTCTCCATTCCAAGAGTTGTGTGCTGAATATGGTATTATTCATCAAACGACTACTCCCTATACACCTCAATCTAATGGCGTTGCTGAACACAAGAATCGAACTTTGAAGGAGATGATGAATGTCCTCCTTATTAGTTCAGGGCTACCCCCTAACATGTGGGGGGAGGCGATCCTCTCTTCCAATTACATATTGAATCGGTTACCCCACACGGGAAGAGATAAGACTCCATATGAACTATGGAAAGGTAAGGCACCGGCCTACTTTCATCTTAAAGTATGGGGGTGCTTAGCTAAGGTGAGAGTGCCTGAACCTAAGCAAGTGAAGATAGGACCAAAGACGGTTGATTGCATCTTCATCGGATATGCAAGGAATAGCTCTGCATATAGATTTCTAGTGCATAGGTCTGAGGTACCCGATGTGGTTGAGGGGACTATTTTAGAGTCTAGAAATGTGGTGTTCTTTGAACACATATATCCTTGCAAGGATAGGAATGAGGTTCCTTCTAAGAGGACTCGTGAAGATGAACCGTCTGGAGTTCGGAGTGCATCACAAGATAGTGATGGTGGTGAACCTAGGCGAAGTAAGAGGACTAAGATTGCAAAAAAGTTTGGTCCAGAGTTCATGATCTATATGTTAGATAACGAACCTTGCTCCATTCAAGAAGCATTGTCAAGTCCGAACGCTCCTATGTGGAAGGAAGTTATAAATTCGGAGATTGATTCCATCATGCAGAATCATACGTGGGAATTGGCGGATCTTCCTAACGGAACTAAACCCCTTGGTTGCAAGTGGGTTCTTAGGAAGAAGTACAAGGCCGGTGGCTCCATTGATAAGTATAAAGCAAGGCTAGTAGCCAAGGGCTTTAAACAAAAGGAAGGATATGACTTCTTCGATACCTACTCACCAGTAACGAGAATCACTTCGATAAGAGTGATTTTGGCGATTGCTGCGCTGCACAATCTTGAGATTCACCAAATGGATGTGAAAACAGTTTTTCTGAATGGTGAGATAGATGAAAAGATTTATATGGAACAATCTGAAGGGTTTGTAGTTCCGGGTCAAGAGAAAAAAGTGTGTAGACTTGTTAAATCGTTGTATGGATTGAAACAAGCACCAAAGCAGTGGCATATCAACTTTGATACTGTGATGATGACCAATGGCTTTCGTATAAATGAATGTGACAAGTGTGTTTATGTGAAAAACACGCTTAATTCCTTTGTTATTGTTTGTCTATATGTTGATGACATGCTAATTCTGAGTGATTCTAGTGATGTGATCACGAACACCAAGAACATGTTGAAAGACAACTTTGACATGAAGGATATGGGGTTAGCGGATGTGATTCTTGGGGTCAAGATCATAAGAAACTCTAATGGCATAATTTTGTCTCAGTCTCACTATGTAGAAAACGTTCTTAAGAAGTTTAATGCGTTGGATAGTGAAACTGCGAGAACCCCTTTTGACGATAACCTTCGTTTAGTGAAAAACAAAGGTGATCCAGTGACACAGTTGGATTATGCTAGGATCATTGGAAGTCTAATGTACTTGACTAARTGTACAAGACCRGATCTAGCTTATTCGGTGAACAAACTCAGTWGGTTCACGAGCAATCCAAACAGCACTCATTGGGCTGGGTTGATTAGAGTATTGCGATACTTAAGATATACCCAGAGTTATGGGCTGCATTATGCTAGATATCCAGGTGTTTTGGAAGGGTATTGTGGTGCCAACTGGATATCGGATTCTAAGGATTCACACTCCACAAGCGGGTATGTATTTACTATTGGGGAAGGAGCTGTGTCTTGGAGGTCTACGAAACAGACATCCATAGCCCGGTCCACCATGGAATCAGAATTCATAGCCACAGATAAGGCTGGTGAAGAAGCTGAGTGGCTTTGAAACTTTCTCGAAGATATTCCATGTTGGAGTAAGCCAGTATCACTGATTATGATACACTGAGATAATCAAGCTACTATCGCAAGGGCTTATAGTGAGATGTATAACGGTAAGTCGCGACATATTTGTCGGCGACATAACACCGTTAGAGAATTGATCTCAAGAGGTATAATGTCCATTGACTATGTGAAGTTAAAAGAGAATTTAGCGGATCCGTTTACGAAAAGTATAAATCGAGATCAATTCTATGTAATGCTAGAGGGAATGGGCTTAAAGTCCACACAAAAGAATGGTCCTTAGTGGAAACCCAACCATGATGACTGGAGATCCTAAGAACTTGGTTCAACGTGGCCAACTAAACTTTGGACTGTTCTATTTACGAACACTTGGTAACTAGCCATGAGCTAAACCTATTTTCCTAGAGAGCATAACCAAGTGATATCCTGATGACCGTGGCATAGGGTAAGTCTTTTGACTTTTAATGACGATCTATACCTAAAGAGGTGAAGTATAGCAGGATACTTCTGATAGACAAGGTCACCTATTCAAGTGTAGAGGAGTAGCCGCCTCGCCCGAAGCACTTGCGAAACCAAGTGTGTCCAAGGCCAAAATGGACACAACATAGAACTTGCAGAACTGGCGTAAGCGTTACTATGTGAGTATCATTGTCTCGGTAGGCTCGGACTCGGAATAGTTCAATGACTCAGTCAACTAGGCCGTGGGTTTATCCGACGGTATTTCACTACGGAAAGGTTCAAAGTCAAAAGCTACCTGGCCAGATGTGGTAACGTTTCATGTGGAAACTGAGCAATTAAGTCACATGCATCATAACATTTATCTACACTCATGTGGGGGATTGTTGGGGATTTGGTTATTTGGAAGGTTATTTTTGGTAACTTTGGTCCATTATTCCAAATAAGGAAAGTTCGTTGTTTTCGAAAACGAACTTCATATTCTTAATCTACGTTGAGAATAGATGAACATGGTATATTTACTTTCACAAATCCATGTTTGGATGAGTGAGTAATCAATGTTCAAAGTTGGACATTTAAGAAGTAAATATGGAAGTTGAAGAGGGAGGGAGTGGGATTTCCATTTGGTATATGGAAAGTCCCACATAGGAAAGAGACCCATTTGTAAATGACTTTATTAAATGAAGTGAAATGGGTATTAGTTACAAGTTGAGTGGGGTGGGGAACCCCCCACACGCGCGCCACCACCCGCCCGTCCAGCTCGGCTCGGGCTCGGGCCCGTGGCCGAGGCTCGCGGTCCGCGTCCATTCTCGCGAATGTGGTTTGTGGTTCGTATAGTCTAGCTGGTCCTGGGCTTACGTTTTGGACCAGTTCTAGAATGTTCCAGTCTTTCTTGAAGAGAAAGAATAAGAGTCTAACTTATACAGGAATCCTAATTCCTGATGTTTATCCTCCCTAATTATAGGTCCTCTTACAACTATAAATACCCCCCTCCTGCAGTGTATTTCAGCATCCGAAAATCATAAGTATCTCAGGATTTTCATACTTGCCTCACGCATCATATAGTCTTGCAATTAGGGTTTTGCTCAGTTGTTTGCCCAGTTCTCGTTCGCCAGGTTGCCTGGGTCGACTGCTCCGCCCAACTCCGTTAGTCGTTGTATCTTGGGAGATTCATTGCCATTCAACCGCGAGCACGTAGTTGGGGGTAATAAGAATCTTAAGGAAAGAGTTCGCTTGCCTCGACATCTTTCGTTTGCTTTATTTGTTTATTTAATTTGTTCTTGTTGATTGATGTCTTCTATTAATTTGAATTATCCCCCTCTGTTATCCCAAGTTTACTGCTGTATACCCAATACCAGGTTCTTTCTTTTCTCAAACGTTCGTCACCCATTTGATTCCTCGTCCATATGTGTCTTTTTTAATTGATTTTTACACTTCCAGAATCGCTTTGTCTAGAAACATGGTGCGTTATATTACTGATATTTTTTAAAAAAATGTTGCATCATTATATTTCAAATTGTGTCACATTTTTTTTGGAAATAGAATTCTGGACAAACCATTTCAATAACCATTGGGAATGTCTTTTTATACCAACGACATATAAGCTCATTTCAATAAACATTTAAGAATTGTGGGTGAATTGTGCGAACCACAGGGTATAGTTGTTGATTTGGAGCCACTCTCTTTTTGAGATGCTTTTTTTTTTTGTTGTTGTCTTTAAAATTTTTGTTACCAGATTCTTTCGTTCTTTATCATAGGAAAATATATTTAGGTTTGCTTTTGTTGTACACGACCTAATTTTAATATTTGATTTAATGGTATATATTTTAGTTAAATAGGATAAAACAATTGTTAGGTGATTAAATGGTAAATAAAACTTGAGGCATTGTATTAAGTGGAATTATATAAATATATATAGGGGTAGGTTCACATGGAAATAAATTTCTGTGTGAGAATCTAGAAACTTGTTATATTACATAATATGTGATTCTATTTATGAATCATGTACGTGCTAATTAAGATAATAGTAAAAACTAAAGGAGTATAAAAATAGCAATGTGAAAATAGAAATAGCATTTTGCATTATTTAAATTAGTATCACATATAATATAGCGGTTCCTAGGTTCTCACCTAGGAATTGATTCTCACATGATCTTAATCCTATATATATACACACACACACACACATATAAGTTTAAATCTCAAAATAAGAAAAAATTCAAAAGATATCGTATTCTCAACTCGTATCTTGTACAGATGGCTAGTTACTATTTATTAACTTTTTTTTATTGACCAACGCAGTATTGTTTATTTTCTATTTAAAATTGTTTTCGAGCTTATGAAATAATAAATTTTAAGGGGTGTGTATACACACACAATCAAATTGAATTTATTTGTTATTTTTGTTGAGAGTGAATAAGAATTCATATTATTATAAAAATTAAAATTGTTCTTTTTTTAAACTCTCATATATTTCATATAACATTTAAAGAAATCCGCACATCATTTGTTTTTCTTAGTGAGAAAATTAAAATAAAAAGGAAACAACCATATATAACGATTGATGTGTCAAGAAAATAGACACTTCAAAAATTGAATCGAGCGTCGTTCGACATCTTCTGATGGTTGTCAAATGTCGTTCGATCTCTAGTGCAACTCGACTTCATACAGGCCGACCTGCAAAATGAGGCACCGGGGGCCCTCCGGTGGAGACACTCCAAGTCCGAATTCGAATATCAATATAATTATAGTTTAGAATAATGGTATGAGCGACTATTTATAAGAAGTAAAGACTTGATTAATAAGTAAGAAATCACATCTTTTAGAAGGAAACAAGGTATTTTCATACCAAAAGAAGTTACCCTTCGTTGATAACTCATTTTCGAATTCTACTTCAGAACCCTAATAGTTGTTGGGCCTTGAAGGCCCACAAATCATGCATGGGGACGACCATTCATCAGGCTGAGCTCGCCACCTATCGAGCCGAGATCCTATCAATCAGTTTGGTCCCATCACATTTCGGGCTATAGGGAATGCTAACTCGGTGAGGCATCCGTTCGGCTAGGTCAGTCTAGCCGAGATACCATTATATGCCACATTAGAAGTTCCCTCTACTCTGCTCGATCGAGGGACAATAACGAGTAGAGTAAACTAAGAAGAATCTTCAATCACACACTAAATGCACTATTCATAACACTTCAGTTCCAGCGCTAGAAAACTGTATGTGCCATCAGCCACAAAACATCTCTTGGGGTCCCGAGGAGTTTCTTCAACAAATCTTAGCCACATATTTTAAAGAAGCGCACCTTCCACCGCTCATTTTCCAATAGATACTCTAAACACCCGACATATTTTTATTTAGCTTTCATTTAGAATTTCTCAGCAAGAAAGATATCCATTTCTGCTATTCTCCTCCTCGAAAACCAGGTCTTATAGACCTACTTTCTCACATCTGCTCTCATCTCAACCCCATTTTTCACAGATTCACATAATTATCATGGGCCTCAGTACACACTCTTAACCTTTTCCATTCCTTAAATTTGAATTGTCATCCTTTTTTGTTTATTCGAATATATACTTCTTCTTGGAAAGATATTCTTCACTTCCCATTTGAATCAAATTTCAGATTAATCTATTGTTCTCCTATAATTACGATTCATAAAATCCTTGGGTGATGAAACCGCCCCAACTCATCCTCCTCGGCCTCTTTTACTCAATCGCTCAATAATTCTATAAAAGCTCGTAGTGCCTCATCTCCCCCTGCACTTTTAACCTTCGCAACGAACCGAAGGAAGACAACTCTCTAGGCGAGCTACACTACCCTACCCCCAAAACTGAAAATAAATAGCCATAACAGCTAGGAAGATATGCCTGAACTAGCTGACCTCATAGAACTTATAGGACGACATTACATGGCTAAGGTATAGAGACACTGCCAACAAACCTCTGCTAGGACATTTAACCTTCTTTGAAGACCAACTCCGCAATGGTTTTTACACTCTCACTCATTTCTCCTGGCTATTAGAAACAAACACCATGTACCTATCAACCAATTCCCCTAAACTCTATTCGCTTGGTTATTGGCTACGTCATGCTGTGTATCTTTTACAAAGTGGAACCAAATATAGATTTTCTCACTACTTCTATGGGATCAAAATTCAAAAACACTCTCCCATTATGTTCACAATTTTTTTTGTGTCTTATCGTAAGTATACGGTGTAGTTATATTATACAATGAGAAGGTCGTATTCCACAAGGACCAATCATATATAATTCAATAAGTAATATATCTATGATAATTTAGCTTTATTTAAAATGACATAAAAGATGATTTGGATTGTGTCTTTACTAACAATGAACACAAAATAAATAGTTATGCACAATACTAAATTAATTATATCACTTCACCAAGTAAAATAGCAAAAAGTAAGAATAGATGTATTCAAAGGATAATGAGATATTATGGGGTTTTGATTACAAATAAATCTCAATTTTTATCCTTTTTGATCAATCAATTTTTTCTTTTAATTCAATTCATTATAAGTCAACACAAATATAGTTTAACCATTCTTTCGAATGTAATTAAACTGTGGATTCTAAACGTTAGACACGAAGCTTTAAAGATTAAGACTTCACTCGTTATCTCAAACCTTTTGATTTTATTAATTAAAATGTTTTATTTTGAAAGCCACAAATCTCATATCTCGATTGTTGATTCATTATAACTAGTAGTTATAAAGTTTCTCAATCGGTTACACCTATATAAAAATAATAGGGCATCAATCAGTTATGCAACTATGAAACTAAACAACAAAATGGCAAAGGGATCACACACAATTGAAATAAAGATTATAGCATCAATGATTCATTGTTTCCAAACCCCAAATATGATGAAATTTGCTAGACATATTCAAAAGATAAGCTAGGCAATTTGAACACTTGATGTTCATAAAGAAAAATGAAATGAAATAGTAAAACCACAGGGTTAATATCACTCTAATGTTTCTTGTGGTGATGATTATATTTGGATTCATTTTAGGCGCTTTGTGTAAGTACCAAATGAAATCCTAACATTTAAACCGCATAGGTAACAGTTTCTAGACTATTCGCAACCGCGTAAGGGGTCGTGAACAGTCGCCATGAAAATGGCTTGCAGTAGCAGTATGAGTTGCGACCACAAATAAGGTCACAATTGGACTTGTAGGCTCCGTTGACTCATTGACTTCGTGGGCCTGCTCCAATCTTGGCTCAGTGGATTTTTCTCTTCATTTTCTTCAGATCAATCCTTCATCTTTTGCCCATTTATTCTTTTTCAAGCCCAATTCATCCAAAATAACTTCTAAAGTCCTACATAAATCACATATAAAATAGCAAACACATAATAACACCCAAATAATAGGAATTAAAGTAAAAAAGACATTAAAAAGTACAAACAGTTGTTGACACCTATTCAAATAAGTCCCAATATGTACATAAAAACATGTTTATAAACTTTCCCAAACTTAATAGTTTGTTCATTCTCGAAGAAATAAAATATAAGAAAGAAACACGAGTACGAATATGGCAAAAAAAAGATGATGATTTACTTGCTTCAAAAGTATCATTTTATATAGTATAAACACAAAATCAAGTACTCAATTGAAACACTCTTTTTACCTTTAATATTTTACTCCAAATCAATAGGCCTACAATTGTAAGTGTTTCGCTCATCACATACATGTTTGATTAGGACGTGTATACACTCGATATGATATCAATGCATGCACTCTATCGTAAGATTGCAAATATTTTATCTCTCCACGGCTCGGTGTTTACGAAAGACAATAATCATATATGACTTTTATTAAGGTTGTAAGGCTCTTTGGTAAGATATGAAATATTTGGATAAATGTGAATGTGATTCGAACCACAACTACCCTCTTTTTAAATACATGAAACTTTTAGAATTCGTCATATTATCATCAAAACCCAAGATTTTGAACAACTTAGCCTTTATAACATAGGCTCTCAACCAACTCAATTTATATCTCCAAAACTACTAAACTTATTTGCATTTACTTGAAACCTTTTGACTTTGCTTCTTATTAACTAAACCAAAAATAAACATAGCCTTTATTGAATAGGTTTTAGACTCTCATCATCAAAGTCTTTTTTTTTTTTAATTTGATGCCTACAAAAATAAAAAGATAAATCCCTGCACCCAAAAATCGATCCACTCAAGCATATTTATAGGTCTATTAAAGTTAAATTTTATGAATTAAGTTAGTCTAAAAAATCACTTCATCAGTATATATAGTATGAAAAATCCCATGGTAGTGTTGTCTTCTCCAATTATTAACACATTAATAAGCATCCAAAATTATTACCTAATAAAAACTTGATAAAGGTGAAAAAGACCCTAAGGTTTGCTAAGAGGTGGATACTGACCCCTAACCTTTTTTTTTTCTTTGTTCTTTATGTGCAAAAATACACAAAGCTCAAGTTTTAGAAAGTAGTCACTACTACAGAAATAGGATTTTAAGGCGGTTTTTGAACCGCCTTTGTATCCACCGCCGTAAATATTTACGGCGGTTTTCAAAACCGCCTTAAAAAGTGGGTCTTTTTACGTCGGTTTTTCTTGAACCGCCGTAGAAAGTGATGCTTTTTACGGTGGTTTTAGAACAGCCATAAAAAATAACGGCGGTGGATTCTACGGCGGTTCTTGAAAAATACCTTCTAGAAAGTCTGTTTTCCAGAACGGACAATTCACGACGGTTTTTTAAAAATACCTTCTAGAAAGTAGTACAAAATTAAAAAAAAAGAAATGAAATGAAAGCAGGTGCACCAAATATATTTTATATTGATTCAATGAAATATGTACAACAAACTGACAAATATATCAATATGCAATCATCCATATATACACAACCATTGAATAAAATCAAATCTAGTAATTTTAGTAATACCTACAAACTGCTAGTGCAACACTGTGCAAGCAAATCTAGAAAACAAAGGCAAATTAAAGTTTGGCCTAGACTACATAAAACATTCCTACCCTACGAAACACCCATGAGAGAACGGACTGCAGCGGAGGTTGAGTTGAACCAACTGGGCAAAAGATATGTAGCGTTACAACAAATTTTGACGGAGTTGTGAGATTAAGATTGGCTGAATAAAGGATCCTCTCCCGAGCAATAAATCTCAAAAATCTTCTCAACGTAAATATTAGCCAGCTTTCTACACTCACCTATAACATCAGGCCGCTTTTTTTTCACTTCCAGCACCAATTTCCTTAGCCTCAGCTCCTTATCGTCGTCGATCAGATACTCAGCCAAAGCGCATCCACTGAAGAAAGACTCGACAAAAGATTAATCAATAATTTAAAATAAGTTGGACCATAATAAAAGCTAGAGAATAGAAAATGAAAAAATATTAAACAATATAATGAATTTTTAAGAAACTTAATAAATAATACATGGGATTAATTACAAATCTAACCTTGAAATACTTCAGAACTAATTAATTTCTAACATATTCAGGTGGTTTTCTAGTAATTGGTTCAGACCTCAAGGGCATATTTTTAATTTAAAGGATATAGAACAGGAAGGAAGGGTTGTGCCTTATACCTTATTGAGTCAATGAGGCTATTCTACTACGCTTGTTTCTCTGTTCAGGCAATGGACTCTGAACAAGATTTGTCTTGTTTTTACTCGGATTTGAACCTGAGACTCCAACTGGAATATGGGCTTTTTTAGTAGGGTTTGTTTCATCATCATTGTCGATTATCTCAAAGATATCTCCAGCAGCAGCAGAAGAACATGTGGATTTAGTAGAACACCGTGCCATGGACATTAACCGCATGCCACTAGCACACGCACCTGCAAAGCATGCATATATTATAATGTGAGAAGAGAAAAAATTCACCAAGAAACATCACGATATCAAATGACGAGGCACTAAATTACTGCAAGAATGGAACGGGCTTCATTTTTGGACCATAGTGCCTTAGAGAGGTAGTGCACTAAAACTTCGTTCAAGAGAAAGAGGCCTCGAACGGAAAAATGTACTGACAAAATAAATCAATACTAAATATACATTCTCTTTGAATTTTATCATTTTTTTAAATTAAAAACATTAAAGGTCCACTATGAAAAAAAAAAGGCATGAAAGTGCTCCATGTTATTAAATATGGGAATTCCAAGATCAACAATGATGTTATCTTTACATCCAGTTTTCCAGAAGAAACAGGGCCCATTTCTTTTGTTCACAAATAAAATAAAAATTAATAAAATGGGTCTCAAGCACATGGTTTCACGTCAATGAAATGGCCACATACATCTATGTAGAATAAAATTACGACTCCAATTAATATTTGGACCGCAAAATTCAAAGTAAGTGAAATTCATGTGCTTCCTGTAGATAAAAACTAAAAGACCTCATATTATTGACTCAACTCATAATTTTCCAAACTTCCATGCACAACTCTATTTCTTGATATAAATAGCAACGGTCGCTAGAAGTTGGTAATACTCAACCACTCAAGCTGAATTTTTCTTTAATAAGATCAAATCCGAGGGTACTTATTGCAATTATCCGAGAGAAAAAGAAGGAATGTAGTAGAATCACATAAATATGATGACAAAATGGTAATTAAATAGTGATCGAGTGGTTAAGATTTTAGTTCAGACGAGATGCCTAATGTTCTACTCATGTCGTGATTGGCGAAGTTTTGGGTGATTATTAGGTTTGTTTGGATCCACAAAACCTACTCGATCACTTTATATTTAAAGAATAGGAACACAATTGCCCATTAATGTTACTATTATCTAATAGGAACACAATTGCCTATTATCTTTTGCTGTTTCCTGCCTATCTTATATGCTGTAAGTTGTACGACCTTCACGCTGAAATTATGAGTCAGTCAAAAGATAGAACAAGCCAGTTACCTGTATTTTGGCAAGTTCTGCTAGCACTGCCTCTAGTCTTTCAAAAGTATCCAAGAAATAAACAAAATTAAAATCTCCAATGATGAAAAAGGGATCAAAACCAAATTCAATGTGATTAGAACAAACTACAATAGATTGTCACCAAACATAAGAAACACAGGAAGCTTTCATGAATCTTGACATATAATTCTTAGAAAAAAGATAATTGTTGCTATCAACTTCTTTTAAAATCAAAGACTATACCATAGCTATAACTAGTAGCAGTAAACTCCCATCACTTAGAAAGCTACACCATTTGTGTTTATCCACAAATAATAAGTAGTCAACAAGAAAATCTGGCATGTTAGCACAAAATATGGCACGCAATTATGATTAAATGCGCAAGGCCATAAGTTTCCTGCAGGTTTTCACGGAATAGGGCAGCCAACCTAAACAAGGAACAACTATAGCCATATATACATAATTAAACCATAAAAACAACAACTAAAATTCAAAAGTCGATCTACTTCAGTTACTACTGCAGACCAAAAGAACAAAATGAGAAGAAATGTCTTACTTCACTGATCAGCCTTCACAACATACAGTAAGTAACCTACAATTACAACCAAAAAAAGGTCTTTTAATCTTATTACGCTGCCTTTACGACCTTGTAAATAACAAGAATAAATAGGTTGTTGTTTACCTGGTAAACACAATTGACGACCTTGTATAATTTCATTTTTCCTGTAAATGATGCCATTTTTCTTCTTCTTCTTCTTCTTTATTTATTTCCCCCCTTACAAAAAAACAAAAGGCAGAAAAACAGGATTTAACTAAAATTTGACAGCAAGTAAAACAAAGATATACTGTAAAATCAAGATTAATTACAAAATAAAAATAAAAATTGCAGATAAACGAGATTCGACTTTCAGCAGCATAACCAAGATCAATAATCAAATAAATCTGAAACAAAATTATCCAAAAGGAAAAAAAAAATCCCAAAAGCTTCAAGAAAAATTCTGCAATTTCACAAGCCAAAGAGTTGTGTTCGCGAGAGAGCAAAAACAGTACAATATTCATACAGCGATTGTCTGATGAAACCAGATAATCTACCATGCAGAAATCTTATGTTCATGAAATAGCAGCCATTCCTCAGAAAATTCCCATTCACGAAATAATAAATAATTAATTAAATAAAATTAAACAATTAGCTTTCAACTCCATCAATTTCAAACCCCACAGTTTATAAAACAACTTGGGCCATAAATTATCATCAATGAACATTTTCAAAACGTGAATCAAATAAGAAAACATATTAGACAAGTTAGAGTGTTGGGACCTCTAATTGGGAATCGCTGACGTAATTCGAGTGAATGGGTGGATGGGTCGTAGAGTAGCTCGAAAATGTTGAAGATCTCGACGGTGCGGCCGCGCTGGACGCGATGACACATCCGAATACGCGAGGCGGAGGAGGAGAAGAGAGGGACGAGGAGTCTCCGCCGTCGGTTCCGGCGTGAGGCGGAAGGGATGGGACTTGACCCGAGTGTAAT
>BMAC01000298.1:447547-462547 GCA_014905375.1 Phtheirospermum japonicum | reverse complement strand
GCAAGTCGTTTACTAATTCTCATGCTCGACTTCGTACACTTGAGCTAAACTTATCAGATTTCAATTTCTTCAGCCTCAACCCATCGATAGTTTTATTAGCCTCATTCAATTCCTCGATCGTCTTAACAGCATCCTATTCCTCGTGATTCAAATCCTCGATCTCTAAGCTCATTCTTATAATCATCGTGTTCTATTTTTGGGGCTTGATCAGTTACCCGAGCATTGAACGAATAGTTAATCTCTGCAGCAGACTTATAAAAAATGACTAACATTAAACTCTGATTTCCAAATCTTTACATCAGTAAATTGGTAAATATTACCGAGTTGAGCCTCGTCTTTGGAAGGAGTCGACTCATAAATAATACTTGGTCCATAACTCACCAAATCTATGGCGAATCAGGTAGATAGGAAATTGGTGTCGTCTCCCTCCGTACTTGGATTGCTCGGTATTCGGAGGGATTATCTCCTCATCGGTTCGATGCGCATCTTGAAGCCATTTCCCTTATATTTAGGTTATCCCCCAACAAATGCTTAATTTTATATCTTTAACTGACGTTTTCTTTCTTCAAGTAGTTGATTTGAAGATCGACGATGATGTCATTATCTTGTTTGCTTTCACGACCATAAATCCAAAGATCTAATTAAGCACAAGGTTTAAATAATTTTTAAATTAAAAATAATTCTCTAATTATATCAGTATCAAGTTCTAATCTAATGGTCCCTGGTAATGGTGCCAACAACTTATTTGCTAATTTATTTATGTATTTTTATATAATCGCAAGTGTATGGTGTAGATCCAGTACATGACGAGAAATGTTGTATCCACAAGAACCAATGATATAAGATTAAATAAGTAAAATAATTATGATGATTTTGCTTTATATAAACTAATATAAAATATTATTTGGGTTGTGTTGGTACCAACGACGAACATAAATAAAATTAGAATATAGGTACTCGAAGGATAAGAAGATATAACGGGATTTGGGATAACAAAGATTCTCAATGTTTATCATTGATAAGTCCAAAAGTTGGGCTACCAAATATAGGGGGCACTAACCTCAAAATAGAGATCAGCGACCTGAAATTGCTTCTGAATACGTCACAGTGACCTGCCAAATCCTCTAAGAATCTCCTGGCGACCTCCCTGATCTTGCAAAATAGCGCCTCGAACGGGCCGGATTTCGAGCCCATTAAGGCACTCCGACGCTTAAGTTAATAAGCAAAATCAACACTCAACTCTTCTCTCTAATAAACAATAATATGTTAAAGCGATATCGACTTAGAAAAATAATGAGAGGCACATGCCTCTTTATATAAAGACAGGAGAAGTGTCCCTCAATCTAGGGTTACCTTCTATATCCATAATTCCATTCATAATACAACTCTATAACCGACTCTCAATTGGGACTCTCTCCACATGTTAAGTTCCCATATATAACAAATCTCTTCAATACAACCGGCCTGGGCGCTTTATACAGCCCACCGAAGGCCATATAACACAATCACCTTAAGCCCACGGGCTTAACATTCATCAAACCCACAATCCAGCTCAAGTATATAGCTCAAAACGTAAGATGTCGCGACCCTATATGAGAACTCACCCCCATATTACAGGTCGATACTCTTCCCAAACCAGCTCGCTTACTTCTCAAGGACACAATACAGCTCGCCCATCCCCTAGGAGGAACACCCTCTCCTAGAAATGAGGTCGCTTACCACAAATAACTCATACACCAAATAATATCACGTATGGACATTTTGGTCCGTATCAGCTAGTCCCCCATGTTCTAGCTGATTAAGGCACGAAATCAGGTAAGACCTGTAAAAACATAGTCAGACAGCACAAGAACCACTAAAAAACAACAATCAAATATAAATACACAAATAAACCACTACCTCATTTTACCAATCCACACTCCAAAATCGCAAATAGAGCTATGATACTCACTTCACCACTGCGGATTATCAAATATACCTGCGACCTGTAAATGTTCAGCTCACAGAGGTCGCTTATTTCAAGACAAGATGAACATCCTGCGGGAGACGACCTACAAATCCCTAGGTCAAGTCCCCAGCTATGTATATAACGACCTGGAATCTCACCACCGTTACCTTCCGACCTGAAATCACATCTCGACCCAAATAATTCCCCACAACGTAATCATAAGCAACCACAAAAGTCAAACCACGCCTCCTCTTATACATCCAATCCCACTTAAACTTCATTAAATGCAGCCTGACACCATGTCGGGCACGTGTCTCTCCACAATTATCTCGTAGTATAATAAACACAGTGGGCCCAGAACAAAAGGCCCAAATCATTCCCCGAGTAAACCCTATTAAATCCGGCTCTAATCTATCCCACCAGCTTTCCGCCGCCCCACACATAAAAATCATTCCATCTTCCCCATTTACCACTTTACGCAATTGCAATCGAAAAACCACCATTTTCTCTCTGTAAAAAAGCTTGTCAACTAGCAATCGTTCAAGAATATATCAACAGCTCATCATTCACCAACGACCTACAGCTCACCAAAAATGTGTAAGTCCCCAGATCTCTTCTCTATAATAGTTTAATCGCACTGTTGAAATTATGACTGCATCTGCTGAGATATGTTTGTTCTGTGTTATCTCCTCCCCCGAATATGTTTAATTTGTGATGGAACTAGCATCCTCAAACACTAATTCGAAAAACTCCACTCATTCCCCTGATTCCAACCCTGCTGAGAACCCCTTCATCCTAGAAAAAAGATAAAAACAACCCTTACTACCTTCCTCCGGCCTTCGCGATGAGCAAGAGGGCGACGTCAATTGGTCGGAGCTTCAAGCCCAAACCAGAGCCCACACCGAAGCCCAAGCTTTAACAGATAACATCCCCGAAGCTTCTTCCTCCAACCCGCTAACCCCTGCACACATTCCAGAGGGCATTCCTCTACCAGAATCCAATATTCCTCCCCCTTGCGAGCACTTTAGGGAAAATCCGATGACTGTAGCTCACTCCCTATCTGTTGACGACCTACCCTCCTCATCTCGTGCAACCAAAGAAATCAAGCACAATTACTGGCTACTCCCCAACACAAAGAAATTAGAGAAATTTAAAAGAATTCTTAATCTTCCGGAGACAGCCAAGATGGTCCTGCCTGACAGCCCCCATTCAGATCCCCTGCGACCTATCCCTAATCACATTACCCTCTGTGACACACTGCTGGTGGCGGGTTTTAGATTCCCAGCCCACCCATTTTACGTTCAAATATCTCACCTGTACAAAATTTCCCCCTGCAACTAACTCCTAATTCCATGAAGTTCCTAGCTGGATACCTCATATTATGTAAGTACTACAACACCCAGCCTGACTCAGGCTTTTTTCACTTCTGCTTTCAAATAAAATATCAACATAACTCTTTCTATCTCTCCTCTTGCTCAGGGCTAGCTCGCTTTCTGATAAACCCTCCCAACAAAGTCCCCGAGTGGAAGAAGAACTTCTTCTTTATCCATAATACGGAAGACTGGCCCTTTATAACCGAGCTACAAAGTCGTACCCCCAAACAATACAAACCACCTACCTCCAAAGAATGCCCTCGTCTATATAAAAAATATTCAGAACAGCTCGCGAAATGGAGCAAACGCCCTTTCGATGTGGTGCACCTCACCAGTCGATCTGACATTTTTCGTTATGTGGGTATTGACTCTTGCTCAGTTGAACCAGAACATTCCTTCACCGAATCAGACTTTAATAGGTATTTTAGGTCTTATAATTACACCATATTTCATACCGTAAAAAACTGAATAATAACATTTTCCCTGTCCACTGCAGTTGCGTTTATCAACAGTTGCGCCGCAGCTCGCCCCGAGGAAGCCAAGAAACCATCCGTTCCACAGACCGCAGCTCCCCCTGTCCCCTCTCCTATCAATGTGGATGAGGAGTTGCGACAAGCCTTCGGGGCAGCGACCGACGACGAGGAGGAGGTCCAGCTAGTGAGGCGATCTGCCAAAAATAAGGGGAAGCGACCCCTTAACCCTGTACCAGAGAGCCCAGTAGCTAAGAGTCCTAGCCCACTGGAACAAAAGCATCGTCGCCTTCATAAGGGCCTCTCGGCGACATCTGCTAATGCATCTGATCTGAGCAAGGTACTAGCAAAATGCGACAAAGCAGTGGATGTCCAAACCCTTCTCAATGAGCATGCGTTCAAACAGGTAGAATTTAAAGAACCTTTCTTCTCAATACGTTTAACACTTATGGATACTCACAAAACATCTTGACACAGATGAGCCCTTTGTTCTCCAAGCTCTCCGAAGAGTTCGTGGCTCGTTCAGCGGAGAGCGAGCTCCAAAAAACATGTGACGAGCTGACCACACAAATCGAACAACAAACCCGGCAGTTGTCGCTAACCCAAGGGGAATTGGATGGAGTACTCAAGCAGTTGAAAACTCGCGAGGAGGAAATTGCCATCCTGAAGAGCCAATTAAACAGATTGAAGGATGAGGCTACTCGCACAGACAATGAGCTGAAAAACGCCCAAAAGCAAACTGAGGAGCTCAAAATGTAGAATCAAGAGCTCCAAGCACAAGTGAAAACAGCCCGCGAAGAAGGCAAATCTTAAGGTCGACGAACCTTCCTCACCAGCGCGGTCGGCAGGAAGTTCCTTGATGCATATCGGCAAGAGTTAGTGGAGGCTTACGAGAAGTCTTCCATTTATTTTGGACTAATGGCTGCTGGCGCTCAAGAATGGCTTTTCACAGCTGCTAATATGATCAAAGAAGAGGTAACTGCGATGAACGTTTCCTACGCTCCCAACGTCGAAGCCTTCATCAACAAACTGACTCCTTTCAGCAGTTTCAAGGGCGACTGGCAGCAGTCAATCGACGCAAAATGGTGGCTATCTTGCCAAATCCGAGCTGTTATATCCACCGGACTTCATGCCGAACTGGAAAAACCACTGGACGACATGCTTCCGGAGCCCGAGCCAATCGCCAAAAATCCCCCTGCTACGACCTCTGCTACCGAAAAAACTGCCTAAAACTCTTATCTTCCTTCTGCTCGTAGTTTTGTACAAACAATTTATCACTTTTGCTGGTATTTTAATTTATGTTAATTATCTGCACAACTTTCTAATTCTCAACGCTCAACCCTGTAACAAAAACTCTCCAAGCAACCAACCATAAACTAACTCTTTAAGATAAGTCACGAACAACATTACTTTCCATCCTGGGATCATAAGATCTTGGTCAAATTTCAAATAATCAACACTCAAAACACATTAATTCGCATCAAAACATATATTCAGAAAACAGGTGAACCAAACATCACAACCACGCAACCATAAAGAACAAAACAGCTGGCCAAACTGTATTTATTTATTCAATTGCCCAAACATCATGCGGGAGAAGTGTCCTCCGGTCCAGAGTTACCTTCTCCCGCCAAAAAAACACAACACTTGTCACAAACACACACTTTCCACTAGCTCGCCTGGTCGGAGAAGTGCCCTCCGGTTCAGAGTTACCTTCTCCCACCACAAAAACACAACACTTGACACAAACACACACTTTCCACTAGCTCGCCTGGTCGGGAGAAGTGCCCTCCGGTACAGAGTTACCTTCTCTCGCCACAAAAACACAACACTTGCCACAAACACATACTTTCTACTAGCTCGCCTGGTCGGGAGAAGTGCACTCCGGTCCAGAGTTACCTTCTCTCACCCCAAAAACACATACTACAAACACAAACTTTCACCACCTCTCTTCCACATAAACTTTCTACGGGAGAAGTGCCCTCCGATCTAGAGTTACCTTCTCCCGCAGTCCACTCTCTACGCGTAATACTTTTTCAAGTGACACACATTCCAGCTACGTGGCAAGACCTTTCCAGCTGCATCTTCAAGTATATATGCTCCTCCTCTCAATACTTTTATCACCTTAAATGGCCCAACCCAGTTTGGTTCCAATTTCTTAGTCATCTTCAATGCATCAGCCCTCTTCCACACCAGATCACCGCCCTGAAAACAGCGATGTTTAACCCGCTTATTAAAAGCAACTTGTACTCTCTGTTTATAGTGTTCAACCCGAGCTGCAGCTTTCTCTCTTATCTCATCAATTGTCTCAATCGCCCCTCGAGCCAATCTGTCATTCTCTTCCACATTAAAAGTTATCAGACGTTGCGAACCTCCAACTATCTCTGCTGGAATGACCGCGTCCATTCCATAAACCAAGCTAAACGATGACTCTCCCATGGTAGTTCGGGGAGTCGTTCGGTAAGCCCATAGGACCGACGCGAGCTCTTCTTCCCAAAGCCCGCCTGTTTTCTCCAATCGCATCTTAAGTCCCTTCACAATTATTCGATTAGTGACTTCCACCTGTCCATTGGTCTGCGGGTGTGCCACAGAAGCAAATCGTTGCTTCATCCCCATCTCTTTGCACCATCTCTGCATCTTTCTGCCATTAAATTGAGTCCCATTATCCGACACTAAGTCTCGCGGTACTCCAAACCTGCAAAATATTTTATCAAAGATAAAATCCATTATGTGCTGCTCGCTTATCCCTGTAACGGCTTCAGCCTCCACCTACTTTATAAAGTAATCAACCGCCACCACTAAGTACTCTTTGTTGCTCGGAGTCTTTGGAAAAGGACCCACAAGATCAATTCCCCACTGCGCAAATGGACATGGCGAGCTCATAACCATCATATCCTCAGCCGGTATATGAATAACCGGAGCATGCATTTGACACTTCTTGCACATTCGAACCAGCTCTCTAGCTATAGTTTTCATCCCGGGCCAAAAGAAACCAGCTCGTAACGTTATGCCCAATAATGCCTTTCCTTTCGCATGATCGCCACAATACCCCTCATGTATCTCTTTCAATACTTCCGCTCCTCGCTCTATAGCTAAACACTTCAGAAAAGGTCCAAAGCATGACCTTTTGTACAGTTCTTCGTGTATTACAGAAAAGCGAGCTGCTACTCTGGCCTCCTTCGTCGTTAGCCTCTCTGGACCTTCTTTTGCTTTAACCAAGACATCCCAGATAGGTGTACGCCAATCATCTCTTACTTCAAGTTCCATAACCTCTTTACCCCTTTCCACGCTACTATGCTCGGGCTCCATTAATGTAATTATCCGAGTATCACAAGTCCCCAGGGCTCCTGCTATTCGAGCGAGCTGATCGGCACGGGTATTCTCAGCTCGCGGTAAATGTTCCAACTTGAATTCATCAAAACGTGTTACCTCTTCACGCAATTTATTCAAATACATAGCCATCCGCTCCTCCTTAGCTTCGAAAGACCCATCGAACTGATGAGCTATCAGCTGGGAGTCGGTATACGCCCTCAACTTCCGTGCCCCAAGGTCGCTCGTCATCTTGATACCTTGCAATACAGCTTCGTACTCTGTCTCATTATTGGGTGCTTTAAATCCTAGCTTGATCGCAAACTCCAGGCTTTCTCCTTCCGGGCTGGTCAATACAATACCCAACCCTGCTCCCGATGCTATAGTTGAACCATCTGTATATAGGGTCCAGGCTTTCACCTCCTTATCCACTCAGCTGGTTTCGCCGTCTTTTGTAAAAAATCTGCTAACACTTGCGCCTTAATAGCCACCCTTGGCTCATAAACCACATCATACTCACTCAACTCTACAACCCACTTCACCAACCTCCCAGATACATTGGGATTGCCCAAAACCTGTTTGAGGGCTAGGTTAGTACGCACCTTCACCTTGTGACTCAAGAAATAGGGTCTCAACTTCCTCGCTGTACAAACCAACGCAAGACCTCCTTTCTCCAGCTCAGTATACTTCAACTCAGCCCCGCTTCTTCTCTTATCAACACCGAATTTACGGCGACCTCTCTTACGGATATGTATAAGATCAAATCTTCTCTCGACATAGGTTTGGTAAATAGAGGTATCTACGCCAAGTACTTTTTTAACTCCTCAAATGCCTCCGCAGCCTCATTAGTCCACTCAAACTTGGATCCTTTACGAAGTGCTCTAAAAAATGGGATGCCCCTCTCTGCCGATCTAGAAATAAATCGACTAAGACCTGCCATCCGACTTATAAGTACCTGAACATCCCGCACGGTGCGAGGATGTGGCTTCTCCAAAACAGCTCGCACCTTCTCTGGATTAACTTCAATTCCTCGCTCCATCACCATATAACCCAAAAACTTCCCAGACCTCACGCCAAACGCACATTTCTTCGGATTGAGCTTCATCTCGTACTGTCTTAATATAACGAACGTTTTCTTCAAGTCCTCCACATGGGATTCTGCTCGCTTGCTCTTAACCAGAATGTCATCGACATAAACCTCCATGGTGGACCCCAGCAGGTCTTTAAACATGCGGTCCACCAACCTCTGATAGGTCGCTCCTGCATTCTTCAAGCCAAAAGGCATGGATACAAAATAATACGTACCCGTAGAAGTGACGAAACTCACTTTTGGTTGATCTTCCTTTGCCAGAGGTATTTGGTGATACCCCTGTGAAGCATCCATCATGCTCAACAGCTCGCATCCGGAGGTAGAATCCATCAACTGATCAATTCACGGCAAAGGATAATGATCCTTCGGGTAAGCTTTATTTAGATCATGAAAATCCACACACATCCTCCACTTCTGAGCTGGTTTCGGCACCATCACAACATTAGACAAATACTCAGGGAATTGGATCTCCCTTATGTGGCCAGCTTTCAGCAATTTCTGCACCTCCTCTTCTATAACTTTATCCGGTTCTGGCCCAAAATGTCTCCTCTTTTGCTTTACCGACCTTGCCTCCGGATCTGCATTTCAATGATGTTGCGCGACCTCCGGTGGCACCCCCGTTAACTCCCCATCTCCAAATGCAAATACATCCTAAAACTCTCTTAACAACTCGATCAACTCGTCCCTCAAAGTCTCAGGCATTAGGGTCCCCACCCTTGTGGTATACTCTGGGCGATCTTCTTCTAATAAGATCTCCATCAGATCTTCATTTGGTTGGACAGAGTTCTCATGTTCCTTCATTTTCTTTGCATTAAGAACCCCCTCCGGCTGTTCGTCACCCCTTTCATGTTTATTCTCCATCAGTCCTTTTCTGACCACCAGCTGGTAACACGATCTCGCGACCTTCTGTTCTGCGATGACCTCCCCTACTTTGTCACCCACTGGATACTTGATGCTCATGTGATAGGTTGACGTTACCGCTTGGAATGCATTAAGGGCAGGTCGCCCCAATATCGCATTATAGGCTGACCTCCCTCGGATGATCAAAAACTTCAAGCTCTTCTCCACTCGTGACTCATTTTTTCCTAGTACCACCTGCAACGTCAGCTCGCCCTCGGTATTCACCTGTTCCCCATTGAACGCATATATGTGTGTATTCACAGACCGCACCCTTTTTCCCACCTCCATCTGTTCAAGACAGTCCGTATATATAATGTTCACCGAGCTTCCATTATCCACAGAAATTCTACCGACTTTGTACCCTGCAATCTCCGCCTCAATCACCAATGCATCATTGTGATCTTCCTGTAACCCGCACCGATCACTGGGTCCAAAAGATATGACTGGCCTCAAGACCTGTGATTGCCTGCTCCCACTAGCGACCTCCCACGTTCCTGAACGAGCTGACTTAACGTGCATTTTCCACGCATTATTAGAATCGCCATCCGTTGGTCCGCCTGAACTCATGTTTATCCTCCCTCTATTCCTTCGCGGACCATCATGTCCTTGATTTCCTTGTTGTCGTTGTCTAGTGACCTGTTGCTGGGGCAGACCTCCCGGTGGGGGTGGAGGTAGCGGCCGCCTCTGTTCCTTCGGCTCTCTCTCCTTATAAATCACTCTCTTTAAATGGCCTGCTATTATAAGTCTTTCTATCTCCTCCTTGAGGTGCCTGCATTTTTCAGTGAAATGTCCATAGTTGTTATGAAATAAGCAAAAGGAAGCAGTTTTGGGATGAGTAGGGATAGGTGTGCGATCCTCCGGCCACTTTATAGCATTAGGCACCGAGCGCTCCATAATACCGAATACCCTAGCTCGTGGGTAGGCCAATGGTGTGAAATCCTCCTCTCTCCAATCTCGCATATTCTTCTCTGATCTTTTATCAATCACAGAGCTCGGGCTCAAGAGTCCGCGCACTATCCTCCTTGGTTCTCTCCTCAACTCCCTTCTAGATCTGCTATCTCTCGTATCTATAACCTCCTTGCCAAAACGTGCTCGATGTTCTTCTTCAGCTTCCTCCACTTGTACGTATTTATGACATCTCGCCAGAACCTCATCACAGGTCCTTGCCTCCTTTTTGACCAGTGATTTACGCAAATCTTCTCTCCTCAATCCCTGATGTAAGGCTCTAGCCTTCATCTCATTTGTGGCTATAGGTACCTCCAAAGAGGCACTGGTGAACCTGTTAATATATTGCTTAAGTGTTTCATTAGGTTGCTAAAGTAATTTTTGTGATTTAATTCACTATAAGTCAATCACAAGTATAATTTAAACCTTCTTTCGAATATAATTAAACCGTGGGTTCTAATGCGAGATGCATTGTCAAGATCACACTTAGAACTCCAAAAAGCCTTAAAGATTAATAAGACTTCACAAGTAAATCTAACCTCTCAGTTTTATTACTTAGAATATTTTATGTTCAACCTAATTAATAAATCTCATCTCTCGATTGTTAATTCATCAAGACTAGTAGTTAAAAAGGTTATCAAATGATTATAACTACATAAGCATAACAGGGCTTCAATCAATTATGAGACAATGAAAACAAACATATAAATAACAAATGGATCATAATTTATTGCAAGAAGGATTAAAACATCAATGATTCATTGTTTCCAAGCCCCAGATTATGGTGAAATTACCTAGATATATTCAAAAGATAAGTTAGGCAATTCATCGAATGATCATAAAAAAAAAGAGACAGTAAAATCACATGGATAATGGTCGATCCTTCAATCTTCAGTTTTCTTATGTTTTTACTCCGAACCCTCTCCAATACCTCTAAGAATTACTCAGTGTGATGGATAATAACACTCTAATATGTTCCGACTTGTTTTAGGTTCTTTTTATAAGTCCCAAATAAGATTCTAGCATTTAAATCGCATAAGTAATTTTTTTGAATCATTCGCGACTGCAAATGGGGTCACAAACGGTCGCCATGAAAATGGTATGCAGTAACGGGCCGAGTTGCGACCTTGAACGAGGTCGATACTGAGCTTTTGGGATCCTTTAACTCATCGTCTTTATGGGTTTTCTCTAATCTTGGCTTAATGGACTCTTCTCTTTATTATCTTCAGTCCAATCCTTGATCATTTGCCCATTTATGCTACTTCAAACCCGATTCTTCCAAAATAACTCTCAAAATCTTATAAAAATAACATAAAACGCCAAACACGTAATAACATCCAAATAATAAATATCAAAACATTATTTGAAATATATTCAAGTAAGTCCCAATATGTATGTAAAAAGAATGTTTATCACACTACCTATCCTCTCGAAGTTGAGCTCATTTTCAAAACGGCCTCCCTTCAAATGTTAATAGGTGGCAAACCCACTTCTCCTTTCCTTATGATGACAGGGAATGTCCCTTACCATTGAAAAAGTGGTAGTGGCTATGGTCCAGGATGACCTACCCTGGAGCCCAACTATCCAGGGTTTGTTTGATTAATGAATTGATAAAAGTGAAATGATAGTCTCTTTGACCAACTCATCCTACTTACTATCCCATGTAAATTAAGTAGGAAAACCACCCCCCCTATCCGCAATATTGTTACATAACTCATGCATCCTCTCATTTTGAATTGTCAGTTTCAGAAATATACTAACGTATTTCTAGTCCTTTCATATAACAACTCTTCAAGGCAAAGGAGACTAGTGCCTTAGAGACACCTGCCGCCTAGAAATCGGTCGCCAAAAAGAGGGTGGCAAGTCGGTTAGAGGATTATTGATCGAAAACCATGCCAAGGGTTAGAGGATTATACCATGCCAAGGGTTAAGAAAAAGTTAATCGCTCTGTTGAAAAGGTTAGAGGATTATTGATCGAAGATTTCTTAATACTCTAATTTGAGAAATCATCTCCGCAATAATACGGTGTCGATTCTAGAGCGGTAAGTTGAATCCCTAGTCGTGTCTCTCGAGAATAGATGTTATCGGCAATCGGTGTTTCTAGTTAATCTCTTATTAATATAAATTACACTGATTTACTCTAAGAAAGCAATAAGTCATTTGGTTGGGTTTGAGTTTTTTTTTTAATGCTAATGCTTAAGTTAAAATGAAAACTTGAAAAACACTAACTAAGGCAAAGGTTAATGAATATTAAAAACTTGCTTGAGAGTAACTAATTTAAAGAAATTAATTAAAACCTAATTAAAACTTATAACTAATTGAAGACTACTAAAATAGGAAAAGCTTGCAAGTGTTGAAAAGAGAAAATGGAGGGAGAACAAGATTAAAAAATTTAAAGAGTTTTCTTGGTCAAATAGCATTGAAAATGTAAAAGTCAACTTAATTAAAGAGGAAATCCCCATTTGTCTTTCAATAACCAAAGGTTGGTTTAGCCAAATGGGGTAAAAATCTTCAAAGAGATGCTTCAATGGAGTTTATGCAAGGAGAAGATTAAAAAGCTAGAAGATTAAGTTGAGAATTTGAAATGTAAGGAAAATCAACAAAAGATAAAACCTAACAACCAACACAAGCAATCACTACAAAACAAGAACACCACACAATAGAAAATAGAAAGATTACTACCAATTTCACTCCAAACAAGCTTCAAGGTTTAGATTACAGTTTCAAAAGATATGGAGAAATTCACCAAAATAACTTCTACAAGGGATGGAGATGACACCCTCTCCAACAACTTGCTATGAAAATCTAAATAAAACCACTTTAAAGATTATGTGCTAGGGTTTAAAAACACAATGGAATAATAGAGGCTTGGGAGATATTGAGCAAGCTCAAAAATCAGCCAAGGAAGGGATAAGGTGGTTAGGAAAAAGGTTGGGGTTTATATAGAGGGTCATAGGGGCAAAATTGTAAAAATGTCAAGAAATCCAAAATTTCCTGCGAGGCAGTCGGTCGTTAGGGTTTCAGTCGATCGACTACCTGTCGATCGGTAGAGTTCAGTCGATTGACTACCCGTCGATCGACAGGATGGTAGCCGATCGACTGACTTGCTGTTCAAATGAACCCAGCCTCTGTCGAGCAGTCGATTCGGGCTGTTCGCAGTCGATTAACTGGAAATGTTGGTCATCGGCTGACTTGGCAGCCGGTCTGGGCCGCTTCCGGCTTAGTTTTCTCATTTTCCGCTCCAGAACGTCCACCGGTCATCATTTCTTATTTGTGCTATGTTCCTTTGTATATCTTCACTTGTCTGTTCCATAGCGAGTCGATTGGAATGCTATAAGCGTGTGCAGGTCCCGCTCGGTCATTCTACGGCCAAAAACATAAAAATGAGTAAAAATATATGTTAAACATAATAGAAACCGCGTAAACGTTACAAAACCTAAAACTAATAATATAGGCCTAACCAAATCCTAACACCCATAAATGCAAGCGAAACACATGCAATCACGACACAAAAATATAACAAAACCACCCCGCACTTAGAATAATTGCTTGTCCTCAAGAAAATTTAGTCTAGAATTACGAAGCTACCCCCAAATGATCCTAAACTAATGCACAATAACCTAACTCGAGACGTCGCATGCTATAATGCTTCTTAGTTTGATAAAAAATAACGACAATGATGCATTGACGTAGAAAGTTTTGATTGACTCCCGGAATTTAAAAGTACTAGATAACCCTCCAAGTAGGTCCCCCCCGTCCTTACCCCGACTAAGGTCTATCCACGCTCGAACCATTAATCGGCTCCCTACTAGCCCCAATCATTTACAACTCTCTTTAACAATCACAATCTAAAAAGAAGAAAAGTGTGCAAGGGTTGCACGTTTATTACGTAATAACTTCAAGGACTTATATCGTGTCCTTATTTATTCCTCATCCTTTTTTTCCTTTTTTTATTTTTTTTGTACCCATATAGGTTAGATACTTAAATTACATAATATATACAATACAATGAGCGTTCAACGACCCCGATCACAAATTACTACTAGCAACTTACAATAATTTTGATCGAGAACATAGAACAATTGATGACTCTAAAAACATCCTATAGAGAGTGTTCAATGGCGATGATAGTTGAGGCACTAGTTCTAAATTGAGCTCAAGTATAGCACGAAGCTAAGGCCGACAAAGTTCCCCACATGTCAAACTACCTAAGAACACTAAATCCGATCAAAATTCTATACTTCTTAACCAAATAATCAAAACCGCGTCACTTCGCCAAGGTTCCAAGTAAATATAACACACACACTACTCAAATTATCACAAGCAAGCATGTAAACAACTTAAAATCCTAAGGCGAACCCTAACCACTCCACACTTAAAACATAGCAATGTCCTCATTGCAAATTAAGCTAGAAAGCGGTAAAAAGTGTAAAGGGAAAAGAAAACGCCCCTATTCGTGAGCTTGTGATGATGACTCAGTTGTGAATAAGTCCTATCTGGGAGTCGAGACAAGCTATCTACAAGACATGAACAAACGGGGGAACAAGCTATACAAAAAGTGAAAATCTTTTTGAGGTTTTTGAAATTTCCATTTCGTTTGGATTTTCTTTTATGACAATTTCTTTTTCTTTTTTTTTAAATTATATTTATCGAAAAGTATATATATATATATATTTTAATTTTTTTATATATTTTGTTTTTGGATTTCTAAATAGTTGAGATGAGAAATAAAAGAACATAACTGAACAATAGACAAAAGTGAAGATAAAATAAATGAAAACAAAGCACAAGTCTTATTAAAACAAATATAAAGGATATTTAGGAGAATCATTGATGTCTCCTACGTCGGGGGTTGAGGTTGGCTTCCTCGTCTTCTTCTTCTTCTTCTTCTTCTTCTTCTTCTTCTTCTTCTCCTTCTCCTTCTCCTTCTCCTTCTCCTTCTCCTTCTCCTTCTCCTTCTCCTTC
>BMAC01000298.1:432014-447442 GCA_014905375.1 Phtheirospermum japonicum | reverse complement strand
CTTCTTCTTCTTCTTCTTCTTCTTCTTCTTCTTCTTCTTCTTCTTCTTCTTCTTCTTCTTCTTCTTCTTCTTCTTCTTCTTCTTCTTCTTCTCATGCAACCGACTCTCAGTCAACAAGAGGCATCTTTGGATAGCGCGATGCGAATGATCGCTGCTTGCTTGCCCCGCCCTCATCTCCTCGGTAATCAAAACCAAGTTAATGTCGATCTGATCGAAAAGCGCAAACACTTGTCATTGGAAATCGTGCCAACTCATGTCGTGACCTGAGCCGGTGCTCGGGACTCCTTCTTGATGCGGGATTACTGCTCGGCTTGTGCTTGCTCTGAAAGCCGCACTCGAACAGGTGTTCAGAGCTTCATCAGCATCGACGCCTTCATTGGGCCTCCGTTCATATTCTTCTTCTTCTTCTTCTTATTCGTGGCCACGGCGGCGGTGGTATCGTGGGTTCTCCGGGATCTTGGGCATCTTCTAAACCAACTCCAACAGGTCGATCCTTTCCAAATTGGCCGCCTCGGGGTCGAATTAGAAGTGACGGGCAAGCAGGAAACAAATAAAGTCCTAAACTCCAACTAGGAAATAAATCTAGAGTCCTAAAATACTATGTGTCCTAAGAAAGGAAAACTACAAACAAGGAATAATATTGTTGAAAATAATATTCCCAACAATCTCCCCCTTTTGCCTTTCTGGACAAAACCACCAAGACGCACCAAAATGTTCAAACACTCCCCCTAAATTAAAACTCCCCCTAAATTGAATCTCCTCCTTAATAAGATCGAACTAGAAGTACGTGTCCTCTCTCTTTGGCCAAACGAACCAGCCGCGTCTTCTACATCTTTCCATTTCTACATCTTCTCCCCCTTTTTGTTCTTGAAATGCCTGGTGTTGTGCAACCTGGTTATCAAACAAAGTAATCTGAGCTCGGACAACCGGAGCAGAAAAATGAAGCATGTTGGTACTGATGTTGGGAACACCAGAACCAACACCAGACATGACACCAGCTCGAAGAGGCGCCACGGTGCCTAAAGAAGGTAATCAGATTCCGCTTCAGGAAAACATCAACGGGGATTTGGTGCTCAGCAATAATGCCTCGATGTGGAAATCCCAAGAACAGCTCTTCATCTTCACTCGTCAAGAACCTCGTGGAGGTTGGTTCCATGTCTTCAATCTCGACGGCTTGAGACYGAGCCTCATCAGAGCTAGCAGAGTGGTCGGAGGCAGCTGCAGACATCGYTGCACTGGTAGATGGAACATTGTCAGAATCAGAGCACGGAGAGGAGCCAGGATTGTCTACAGGGGATGTTGGTTTCGGTGACATGTCACCAGAACCATCATGAAACTTCTTGGCAGCTTTAGAACTTTTCYTCTTGGACTTTGGGRGGATTTTTCTTTTCATCCAGATGCAGTGTCTATTTCCAGATCTTTGCTTGGTGATGGTGAATTCGACATTCTACAAGAGATTGGAAACAATCARAAAACGAAAKGAGTGCCGTAGGCAGTAAAYTTAAGAGAAATGAAACRTCTTCTCTAAATAAGACAKACGATTTCAGACTAAACCGCCCATGATTRCCACTATCCAATCKAGGWATAAACATAGAAAAACCGAWTTTTAGCTGGKAAATTGAACRATCACCAAAGCCGTATATATAGCGTACAAAGTGACAAATCCCYAAATCATATCAATCTCATATTACCTGTCCAGCACACCCGATCATAGCCCTACTYYAACAAACAAATAACTACATCCTCAAAAAAAATCAAGAGACYTCAGAATAAGAAGCAAACAAGAGAAACAGAACACTCAGCAAAACCGGCAAATTCACAAAATATGAATGTCTTAAATTATGCCTAAACGATGACCTAGAAAGGTTAAAAATATTCACATAAAGATTTTTAAATATTTTMATCAGTGTTGCTTTTCATGACTGATGACATTAGACCCATCATTGCAAAGGTGAAGTCAATGAAAACAAACCCCTTAACCCATGTTAATGACAACGTCAAAATCGCTCAATAAGGTGAAATTTAAAGATCAGGCCTTTAGTCTTMATTTTCTTCATCTTTTTAAGATTTGAAGAGGATTATTATATCTTCAGCAATTGCTGTTAACACCTTTTGTTTTTGGACCTGGMAGAAAACCTYTTTCTGCGGGAGAGTTCCACAATCACCTAAACGAAGATGTTAGTCTTTTTGTCATCACTTTTATTACAACACATGASCTTATTTCTCTTTAAATCAGACTCAATGCATTCGTATGYTGTATGAAAAAGAAAATAAAAATGCATGTAAATTATACAGATGTTATGACTGATGACATCTTTGGGCGTCATAACATCAAACCCAACATGGACTAGACGATGCACATCTCGAGATCTCTTCTCAAATGAGAGAAGGTCTCTAAATCTAATGCTTTTGTGAATATGTCAGCAAGTTGACTGTCTGTCCCTAGATGTTCAAGACTTATTATTTTTCTCTCAACAAAGTCTCGGATGAAGTGCTACCTGATGTCAATGTGRTTTATACGAGAGTGCTGAACTMGATTTTTTGAGATGTCAATTTCGATCGTATTATCCCAAAGTACGGTCAAGATACTGCTATGGAGACCGCAATCCTCAATCATCTGGTTCATCCAAAGAAGTTGTATACACGCACTTCTAGCCATAATATACTCGGCTTTAAGAGCATCCTCTACATGCTTGGACTCTMTTTTGGCAAGAAACAAGGATTCTCTAAAAAGAGAAAAGTTAGTAGATAAGCAAACAAACTTTACCATCGATTCAATGCGAGCTACAAGAGCAGACTTCTCATCTGAATTCGAGTCTGATTCTGGAGCAGCCTGAGTTGGTGTTAAGTCTGGTGACATGTCATCAGTACCGTCACCACCTGCATCTTCAGTTTCTACACCTTCGATTTGGTAGAAGTTGTCGGAGGTCCTCTGTCCAGTAAGGATACATGCATTGCCTTCATAAAAGACTTCACATTTCTCATGAGTGAACTTGACATTAAAACCACCATCGCACAGTTGGCTTACGCTTATCAAGTTCGCTGCTAAACCTTCCACTAGCAACACATTCTCAAGTTTTGCAATACCAAGGACATGAAGAGTTCCTTGGACTATGATTTGGCCATGTGTACCTCCACCATATTTCACACTTCCTCCTTGAAATTTGACAATATTGGAAAGTAGATCTTTCGAGCCGGTCATGTGTTTAGAGCAACCACTATCAAAGTACCAGGCTCTAGGGATGTGAGATTTCAGGGAAAAATAAATCATATTGCATTTGATCTCGTTCTTGTTTACCCAGACCTGTTTGAGTTTGGTGTTGGCTTTGGTGTTAGGAACACGGAAACCGTCACGGAAACCATCACGGAACTCAACAGTTAGCTTCGACCTTTTAAAATGAGTTTGTTTCCCAATAAGCTTCCAGAAGTATGGTCGAATGTGCCCAGATTGTCCACAGTGATGGCACACATATTATCTTCTTCTCCTTTTGCGGCGTTTGYTCGACTTCATCTTCTGACTTGAATCTGGCTTTTGAACAGGTTTGTATCCAATCCCATGTTTTGAACAATCTGGGATACTCGATTCCAGAATTTCATCCAGATTGGCCTTGCCCTTGTTGAGGTTTGTGAGGGTTTCTTGGACCTTCTTCAATTTAGCATTCACTCGTTCTAGCTCAGCATCCTTTTTAGTGAGTGACGACTCCAATCGGACAATTACATTCAGTTGATCATCCTTTTCCTTAGTCAATTTGTCCACCTCGATTCTAAGATCCTTGACTTTGAGTACTGGCTTTACCCAACTAGCAAATAATTGTTCATACTCAATGCTCAGCTTCTCGTACTCGTCAAGAGATTCATCAACCTCATCGCAATCTTCAGTGTACTCTGTAGCAATCAAGCTCTTCTTCCTCAAAGTATCCATAGRGTCCAATTGTATCATGTCAAATCTACAAAACAATGATCGAAATACTTAGAGTTAAGTATCCTTCTCTGGTGCCAATTGTAGTTTTGTAGAAATGCAGTTTTCAGATATGATGTTAGGTTTCGTGATAGACGTCACCAGACCTAACATCAACTGAATCTCAGAAACAGCAGCGGAAATAAAAATAAAAATAATAGTTTGAACACAGCAATTTAAATTCCGTTCYTAAGTAAAAATACTTACGAACTTGGGTGTACAAACCCGTAAACTATATTACTTTATAACGTTAAAGATCAATACAAAATAATAAAATTAATATATGAAAAACCAATTGTATTAATCTCTTGATACACAAAATACTCGTCGCCTCGGTATGATGATCTTCTCCGTTGGTTACGCAACTTCAAAGATTTTCGTGAATAAGATCGTGGCTTCAAGTCTTGTGGCAAAGTTTGTGATGATCTTCTTCGTTGGTTACGCAAATTTGAAGATCTCCTTGATTTGGATCGTTGCCTCAAGAAATCTATTTGCTCYTGTTCTCCGTGTCTTGCGTCCCTGCTTGTTGCGATCTTCTCGCGTCTTTTTTTTTCGTCTGTGTGTATTGCGTCTTCACTCATTATATAATTAAACAAGACTCCTAGTCTTGTTAAACAWGTTAGATAAGTATTTAGGAAACTAAATAAAGTCCTAGACTCCAACTAGGAAACAAATCTAGAGTCCTAAAATACTATGTGTCCTAAGAAAGGCAAACTACAAATAAGGAATAATTGAAAATAATATTCCCAACAAGTTTAATTTTGATTTGGGGGATATTAATTGATTTTGATTCAGGGGTTTATGTTGATAAAGATGTGAAGAAGTTTTGATTTGGTGGATTTTAATAATATTGATGTAAGGAGTTTGTGATTATAATTATGTGAATAAGTGATGAAGAAAAAATGAAAAAGACCGAAAGGGAGAAAAATTATAAAATATAAAATGTAGGTGTAAATAGGTAAACTATAACAATCTCTTCTTTTTAATATTTATAATAAAAAAATTGATAAGAAAAAAATAATAATTACACCACGTCAGCAAAATATCTCGAATGTAATAACTTTATACTTTTTTTTTAATAATCTTGCCAACTTATTGTATATATTTTACAGGATGATATCATAGTTATTTTTGTGGAAAGTAGATAGTTTAATGGATTAAAAAAGTATTTTCCCCTAATTTTTAAACTTATATGGATTTGATAGTATTTTTCCCCTTTGTGTGGATTTAGTACTCTATTTTTGTGTTTTTGTGATTGTTTTATCGTTTATATAATGTTAGGAAAAATTTAACAAGCATAAAAGTTTCATTTTTTTACAAATATAATATTTATGATACTCATAAAACTAAATATTACATATATAAATAAATGTATAATAGATATTACGAGAAATATGACATGAAACTGTAGGTAATTGTACTAAAGTGTAAAATGTATCAAAATATATATGAAATATATCAAAAATATATCTTAAAGTATCAAAAATATTTGTTCATCTTTATGTTATATGTGTCGTATAAATAGGAAGAATTTTACAAGCTAAAAAGTTGCAGTTTTTCACTGATACAATATTTAAAATACTTAACAAACTAAAATATTATGTATACAAATAAATGTATCACATAAACAACTAGAAGTCATACATAAAAATATATATAATAGTACAAAGCATTTTTCTCGATCGCTTCGCTGTATTGCAAAATCATAAAAAGCGGCAATCACTGTTTACCGGGAAGAGAAGTTCTTTTCTTTATAAGAGGTGGAATAGAATAACCCGGTTAATCGAAGAGTCATACCTCTCGGACTTATTCTTTTTGAATTAGTAAACTTGAAAAATTGCTAGGGTTGAAATAACCAGGCTGCAACAAAGTCAGTTTTAAGGAAAATGTAGCATGATATTCATTACAAGTATATTTTAAAATATCACAATGTGCACTCAATATATTATAGATAATATAAAGACCAGATTTTAAGAGTAATTTAACATCCAAAGAATTTATCACAAAGTTATCTTAAAATATCACAAAAGGAAATTATTGTATTACAAAGTTTTTGTGAAAAATAGTAAAAAATAAATAAAAACTAAATAAAATGGGCGTTGGTGTCTTTGATCCAAATATATTAATGGAAGCTTCTACATTTTATTTCTTTTTTCACTTTCCTTTGAAGTGGTCCCTGATATGCGAGAAAATTTGTGGTAATTAATGGTTTAAAAGTTTATTTTTGTTCGCTTCATATTGTCATATAAATTGATTTCTCGTATATATATTCTTGTGGATGGATAAACTCGAATTGCATATTTTTCATTTATTTTGCGGTATTTAGTTCCTCGATTGATGTGACGATGATTGAAGGATGGTTCGTAAGTGTTGCAATTGAAACCGAAAGATGAGAACGGACGAACCGGTGAAAAAGTGACGCAAAATAGCACCCGTCGATCGACGAAGGCGTCGATGCGTCATCGACGCCTTGGAGTTGCCACGTTGATCGACCATTTGGTCGACGAAACCCTCTGTCCACGTCGATTTCCTCCTGTTGATCGACCACTTTGTCGATGGAAGTCTTTGTCAACGTCGATTGCACCCCGTAGATCGACGAACTTGGTCAACAATGCTCTATGTTGCCGTCGATCGACCCCGTCGATCGACGTCCATCGACGCTGACACTGGAAGGCTATTTTTGGAAGGAAATCTGCAGTCTAATTATTTGGAAACTTATATATATGCGTCCATAATTCAAAAAATGAATTTTTGGTAGATTCCTAGGGTTTCAAGGCATAAACAAGAGTCCCATTTTCTTCTTTCATCCAAGAGATTCAAGAAATCCAAGACCCAATCCTTCAATTTTCCTTCTTATTCAAGAATAATGTTTAATTATCTATTTTTCTTTTATAACTTCATGAACACCATGTGTGAGTAGTTTATTTATTCCAGTCCTTGTGACGTTGAAATTCATCGATTGATGATGTTCTAATTAATTCCTGTAATATATATTTCATTCTTCATATGTGATTGGTTGTGTTATTCTATTTTCATGACATGATTGTTTAATTTCTGATTTGAACTGATCACCTAGATTAGGGATTAGATGTCAATTTCTAGAAAGAGAGCTGCATCCCGTGTAATTGTTGTAGTTTCTACTTCACTTGTAGCAACTAACGGTAGCGCATAAGTAGGGATAACACAACATAAGTTTATTAAACCGAGCTTATGAGTGTATTGCTTAGATTATCCTATTTGCCTAGAGTTTAATGTTGTTATTGGATTAAGTCTAGAAATATTATTCTAGGTTGTTCACTATTTAAGTTTATTGAAGAGCTTGTTTTGATTAATTATTCAGTAAGGTCAAATCCGAGTAGCAGAGCTTGTTGCTATTTAGGACTAGTAGTTTCATATGAAAAGTGAATTATAATATTATAATTGGTTAGATGAATTGATAGAGGGTGGAAACTGAACTTGGAATGGAGTTTTCTAATAATTATTAATCTCATATTAATTCTCTACGTGTTTCGTTTTTTTGAGCTCATTTACTTTCCTTTCTTTATTCCTTTCTTAGTTCTCATTAGTTAGTTCATCATCTTTTACCCCATTTCTTATTTTAATTAAATACGAATAATCACAAATTAATCCACACTCCTCGTGGGATCGACCCTTACTTATCACTTCTACTAGTTAGTAGAGGAAAGTTGAGGAAAAAATAATATTAAATTTATCATGTAATGTCGCGCGGTTAAATTTTGGCACCGTTGTCGGGGAGTGACGCGTATTAAATTGTGATTTTTACGTATTATGTATATTTAGTTGGAACGAGTTGAAATTCTTGTTTGGTATTTCTTTTTAGGTGAATGAACTTGAGATCATCCGGAAAGAAAGATTTGCAGTACTATCTGGAGTAGGGATGGCAATCCTGGCCCGGCCCGCCCTGGCCCGCCCCGCCCCGTGCTATTTGGGGTGGCCCGCCCTGTGACCCGTGGCGGGGCGGGGCGGGTCCGGGTACCTTCTTCGCCCCGTGGGTACCCGCCCCGGCCCGACCCGCTGTACATTTATTATTTTTAAATATATTTTATATATGTTTAAATATTTTTTTATATGAATTATTAAAAAATTTTAAATTTAGTATTGTTTTTAATTAATTTTTCATCTTATATTTAATTTTTATAATAATATATGTGTTATTATATATCAAATTAATTTTAAATTTAATAAAAATAATAAAAAATAAATATAACGGGTCGACCCGACCCGCCCCGTGACCCATGACGGGGCGACCCGACCCGACCCGTGGGATGGACGGGACGGGTCCGGGTCCTCTAGTACCCGGCCCGACCCGGCCCATTGGCATCCCTAATCTGGAGATCACCAAGATAGATCGCGAGCTTAGAAAAAAGTCTAGACGAGAAAAAGATGCATTGGATACGGAGCAAGTACAACCAGATTACGAATCGAAAGAGTCCTTAAGTGACAACGAAGAGCGAGAGGATACTCGAGATCCAATTTTGTTTAGAGAGAACGTAACAATGGCAGGAGTCAGAGAACGCACCTTGGAAGAGTTAGCTAATCCCGATCTCCCATAACAACCACTTTGCATCACATTTCCAACCGTGGATGATGCTACTTTCGAATTGAGACTAGGTTTAACCCACCATCTACCATTGTTTCATGGATTAGGTGGTGAAGATCCGCACAAGCATTTGAAGGAATTTCATGTCATATGCACGAGCATGAAGCCCGCCAGAGTAACTGATGAACAAATTAAATTACGAGAGTTTTCATTATCATTGAAGGACTTAGCCAAAGATTGGCTCTATTACTTGCCATAGGCCTCCATCAACACGTGGGGGGCATTAGAAAAGATATTTCTGCAGAGTTATTTCCCCGCTTCGCGAGTGGCCAACCTTCATAAGGACATTTGTGAAGCGAGACAATCACAGGGGGAGACATTGCATGAGTATTGGGAGCGATTCAAGAAACTCATCTCTAGTTGTACTCAGCTTCAAATGGGCGAGCACTTATTGATACAATACTTTTATGAGGGTCTATGTCTCATGGATAGGAATAGGATAGACACTACGATTGGAGGCACACTTATGGACAAGACACCAACGGCAACAAAAGAGTTGATATCAAACATGGCAGCAAATTCCCAACAGTTCGGCAGTCGTGATGTTTCATTTAAGTCAGTAAATGAGGTAGGAACTGGTTTATTACAAGCCTAAGTAAATGATCTGACATCCGTGATCAGTAAATTGGTTAAGGGGGGGACTTCCTGAAGTTCGACCATGCGTACTTTGTCAAATAGTGGATCATGTCCACGATGACTGCCCAACACTACAAGCCAAGATTGAAGCCCATGCTAATGTGGTGGGGGTTGGTAATGGGCAAGGAAGGAAGTAAGATCCATACTCCAATACTTACAACCCATTCTGGAGGGACCATCCGAATTTTAGCTATTGAAATCAGCATGGGAATTCTTTCGGCGATCAAGAACAGAGACCATCTCAGATTTTTCAAAGGGGGCAAAAAATTTCGAGACAATATAATAACCACCCACAAGCGGACAACTCGTCCTCATCGCTCGAGGAGATGGTGAAAGCCATGGCATCGAACACTTTGAAGCTTCAGCAAAAGATGGACGAATACCTGCACGACAATCGGTTCAGTATCAAGAATCTAGAAACTCAAGTGAGTCTAATGGTGGACCACATAATCTGGATGGATGCGCGAGGAAGTGGCTGATTGCCTCCTAAAACTGAAGAAAATCCAAAGAATGTGAGTGCCATCACATTACGAAGTGGTAAGAAACTGGAAGGCTCGGAGAATCCAGCACTTGAATCAGAGGATGGAAATGAGAAAGAGAAAGGAGAAACAGAGCAAACACACGCTAATGACAGTCCGCATGAACATACAAAAGGTGTCTATAATCACGTCATTTCCCCTACTAGAGCTGAGCCATTGCAATTTCCATCAAGGATTAAGCACCCATGTGCGAGATGTTTTAAAGAAGGTGGAATAAAGAAAATTCCTCGTTATGCCAAACTCCTCAAGGATTTATGCACCCACAAGAGAAGGTTGAAGGGAGATGAGAAAATTTTATTGGGAGAGAATGTGTCTGCCGTGTTCCAAAAGAATTTACCGCAGAAGAGAAATGATCCGGGTATGTTCTTTATTACTTGCACAATCGGTAATTTGAGAGTCGAGCTAGCCATGTCAGATTTGGGGGCTTCGATCAAAGTTATGCCGCGTGCTATTTTTGATTGCTTGAATGTGGTCCCTCTGAAGAAGTCTAGGGTAGTAATTCAACTTGCCGAACGCAGCACCGCACACTTGGATGGTTTCATCGAAGATGTTCTTGTAAAAGCGAACGAGCTAGTCTTTCCAGCTGAGTTTTATGTGCTGAGTATGAATGAAACCGCCTCAAAGTCACCACCTATCTTATTAGGGAAACCTTTCTTGAATACTGCTCAAATGAAAATTGATGTTCCTCGAGGCACTCTCACAATGGAGTTCGACGATCACATTATTCATTTTAATATTTTTGACGCTATGAAATTTCCTGATTGTGATAACTCTGTTTATGAACTTTATTGTTTTGAATCTTTAGCGCAGGAACTTTTAGAGGTTCAAAATAGAGACGAGCTCGAGATGACTATCACACTAAGTTTGGGGGAAAACTCTCCGATGTCGGGTCAACCCAATAATAGAGCCAAGTTGGAAGAATGAGGTGCATGAGATGATCTAGGCCTTACAATCACTCCAGCCGGATCCTAGTAGATATGCTATTAACTTTGTTAAACTTCCCGAGTTGCACAAAAAGGTTATGCCATCGACTATACAAGCACGGGATCTTGAACTTAAGTCCCTGTCGGAACACTTAAAATATGTCTTTGTGGGAGAGAACGATACGTTGCCTGAGATCGTATCATTGTGCTTAGACACTATCCAAGAGGCATCCTTGTTACGAGTATTGAAAGTCAATAAACAAGCAATTGGGTGGACGATAGTAGACTTGCGAGGAATAAATTTGTCCGTGTGCATGCACCACATCCTACTCGAGGAAGGTGCCGGACCATCTTGGGATCCTCAATGACGACTGAATCCACCCATGATGGAGGTGGTGAAAAAGTAAATTCTCAAATTACTGGACGTGGGAGTGATCTATCCAGTTTCTTATAGCTGATGGGTGAGCCTGAGTCAAGTTGTTCCAAAGAAACCAGGGGTAACCATTGTTCAGAATCAAGATGGAGACTTGGTGCCAACCCGAGTGTAAACTGGGTAGAGAGTTTGTATCGACTATTGTAAGCTGAATTCCATGACTCGTAAAGATCACTTTCCTTTGCCATTTATAGATCAGATGCTCAAAAGTTTAGAAGGTCACTCTATCTATTATTTCTTAAATGCTTTCTCGGGGTATTTTTAAATTCCTATAATTTCTTAGAAGGTCCAGGAATAGGTCAGACCTTGTGCGGGTAGACCTGATCTGGAAAATTGATAGGAAAAACATTGTTAGACAAGGAGTGACCCGTAATTTTAGTCAGGTCTTCCTCGCAAGGCAAGACCTGATTTCTTTCTTGGAAGCGAGAAGGTTGGATTGACTTCCGGAGGAAACGCCTAAGAGTCATCAGAAGGTTGGCTCGAGATGAGTCAGGACTGTAAGGCTAAATCAAAGTGATCAAAAGGAGGCATGGTCAGGCTGGTCTTGAAGAAAGAGCCGATTAGACTCTTTTAGGCCGAGATGGCGAAGATAGACAAGGTTTGAGAACCTTCCTGGCCAGACAGGGATGACCTGGAAGATGACCTCTGGAAAATAAAGCTGAGGTAGAATTGGCACCAGAGTTGTCGACGGAAAAGGAGATTGGATCAGGACAGACCTGACTTTCTGATCCCCACCAAGGAGACAAGTGGGACCACTTGTCAGAATTGGTTGCGTAATAATCCCTGATTCGTGGCATGTGCCCCTGGGATCTCGGCTGGGGTCCCCGCTAGGAGAAAACTATAAATATCTCAGCCCCAGGGCTGAGAGAGGTATGTCATTCTTTGTGCATTCCTTCTTTGCTTGCTAAGAGAAACCTCATACGCTTTACTGACTTAAGCATCGGAGAGGTTTCCACTGGAAAACCCCCGGTGGTCTTTTCTAACGTGTTTCTGCGCGCAGGTCAAGAAGGTGTTCAAGGTTCCAGGCATTGTTCTTGACGTCGGTCATATTTTGTGTCGAAATAATTGGCGCCGTCTATGGGAACTCGATCAAGCTAAGACGTGAGACTTTTCAATGGCTTCAGATGGTTTGCGATGGAACTTGGTAGGAGAGCTCGGCGGAACCCCCAGTTCTGCTGTGCCGTGGGTATGCCCAGGTCGGCAGAGACATCGACGATGGAGCCGGAAGGGACAGTGCTGTCGGCAGAGGCTGCGTTGGGCACCGTGCCACCCTCACTTGGTAGATCCGTGCCAGCTGCTGGTGGTTCATTCAATGAATCCTTCCTCATGCAGCTCTCGGAGCTCATTGGTAAAGCCGTGGAGACGGCAGTGGAAAAGAAGTTTGCAGAGATGTCAACGCCGCCATCCAACACACCACCGGCAAGAACTGTCCCGATGGTGGAAAACAGAGCCTCCAAAAAGAAGTGAGGGAGTTCACGAAAACGATGACGGGCACAGGCACGGTTTTGGCACGGCGAGGCACTCCATTTACGGAGGAGGTCATGCGTGACGACCTGCCAGCTTCTTATCGATCCTTAGGTTTCGAATACAACGAGATGACGGATCCGGCGGATCATCATAGTCGCTTTGAGATAGAAGTGACGTTACACAAATTCTCCGATTCCATCTTGTGCCGGGTCTTCCCGATGACTTTCACCAAGTCGGCCCTTCTCTGGTTTAGCCAGTTGCCTCCTCGATCCATTAGAAAATTCGATGAATTCAGTTCGGCTTTTCTGCACTAGTTTACGAGCTACAGGAAATACCAGAAGATGCCGCTTGAGCTGTTTAGTTTAAAATAGAAGGAAGGCGAGAGCCTGCGCGCTTATATCAATCACTTCACCATTGCAAGACTTGAGGTGCCGTCTGCTTCCGAAGAGCTGTTGGTGAATGCTCTGGCGCAAGGTCTCCGGAGGGACGAATTATTCCAATTGCTGGTTGTGAAGCCAGCTTTGCAATTTGGAGAGCTCTTGGAGAGAGCTGAGAAGTACATTCATCAAGAGGAGGCTTTGAAAATCAAAGATGAAGGAGAGATGAAACGGGAGAGGTGCGATAGAGACGAAAGGGCAGCGGTGAAGAAGCCAAGGCCAGATCTGTCTGGGGGGAGACCTTGTTTTGACAGATATACTCCTTTGGCGACGCCGCAGGGTGAAATCCTACAAGCTATAGAGAGACACCCAGAGCTGAAATGGCCCAAGACCTACTCGCGGAAGCCTAGGAAAGAAAGGTCTGACCGAATCTGTCACTTTAATAATGAGTATGGGCACGATACCGATCAATGCACTCATTTGAAAGACGAGATGGGGAGAATGGTTTAGGCAGGGCACCTGAAAGAGTATGTTCGCATGAGAAGAGAGGAAGCCAGACCTGGTAATAGGGGCTATGACCGGTCTCGGCAGGATAAGAGAGTCCAGGATAGGGGTCTTTCCGAAGGAAAATGAACAAATCAGGCCAAGGTCATCAATGGAGGAATCCAGATGATTACTGGGGGAGAGTTAGAAGAACATTCTAAGCGGACGCAGCATAGCTACGTTAGAGGTGCAAGGGATTTAGTTCGGAAATCATGTGAAGTGGGACAAATGGCCTCCACCCCGAATATTAGTTTTGGGTCAGAAGATGGTGATGGCATTTTAGCCCCTGACTTGGACGCCTTAGTTATAATGGCCACCATTGCCAATTATAACGTGAGGAGAATTTTTGTGGACAGAGGAAGTTCTGCTGACATTCAATTTTACGATTGTTTTCCAAAGTCAAAGCTAGATATCGAGTTGGAAGAGGTGACCACCTCTCTGGTCGGTTTTGCAGGAGGAGCCTTAAAGCCTTTGGGAGCGATCAAGCTCCTCATAACATTGGGCGAAGATCCATACAGAGTGACTAGAATGGTACATTTTCTAGTAGTGGATGCACCATCCTCTTATAATGTTATGCTTGTCCGACCATCGCTGAGCCAGTTCCAGGCCGTGATATCGGTTTTTCATATGAAAATGAAATTTCCGGCGGAAGACGGAACAGGCGAGGTAAGGGGTGATCAATATGTGTCACGGCAGACTTATGTTGAGTGTGTTAGAAGAAATAGTGAAGAGGAGAGACAGGGCAAGAGGGCTCGGGTGGAGCAACCAAGAACAGACCTGACCCAAAGAGAGGAAGGGCTGATGTTAGTGGAGGTGGTCCTGGGGGACGAAAGCCGAGTCCTTCGCATAGGCACGACTCTCAGCCCGGAGGTCTTGACAGACCTGGTTTCTTTGTTAAGAGAAAAAACGGATGTTTTTGCTTGGTCCCCCCAAGACCTGGTAGGGATCGACCCAGAGGTCACCGAACATCGCCTTAATATCAGTCCGGGGGTGAAACCGGTCAAGCAAAAGAAGCGCAATTTTGGGCCGGAAAAGGAGGCCATCATAGAGGCAGAGGTAGATAAGCTCTTGAAGGCTGGGCATATCCAGGAGATACAATTTCTGGAACGGCTTTCCAACGCAGTGCTGGTCCCAAAGACAGATGATTGGCGGATGTGTATAGATTTCCGTGATCTCAACCGCGCCTGTCCGAAAGACCACTACCCCTTGCCAAGGATTGACCAGCTCGTCGATTCCACCTCAGGATGTGAACTCCTGAGCATGATGGATGCCTCGCAAGGGTATCACCAAATCAGGTTAGCAAAAGAAGATTGGAAGCGTGTCAGCTTTATAACCCCGAAAGGGACATATTGCTATGTGGTTATGCCTTTTGGGCTTAAGAACGCGGGTGCTACATATCAATGATTGGTAGATAAAATTTTCAAGAGCTAACTCGGCCGAAATATGGAGGTTTATATGGACGATGTGCTGGTCAAGAGCATGAAAGCAACATCGCATGTGGATGACCTGGGGGAGACCTTTGATACTCTAAGAAAGTATAGGATGAAGATTAACCCTAAGAAATGTATGTTTGGGGTCAGAGCTGGAAAATTCCTAGGCTACATGGTCACAGAAAAGGGTATCGAGGCTAATCCCGAGAAGATAAGGGCCATTATGGATATGCAAGCGCCCAAAAATGTTAGAGAAATGCAATGCTTAGCGGGACGGATCAACGCCTTGAGTCGATTCATCTCACGTTCAGCAGAGAAGAGCTTACCATTTTTCCAGGCCTTGCGCAAGAATGTAAGGTTTCAGTGGAGCGATGAGTGTGAGGAAGCCTTTAGATTATTAAAAGAGCACCTGGCCAGCATGACTTTGCTTACAAAGCCTGTCCAGGGGGAGCCCTTAATCCTATATCTATCTGTGGGGAAGCATGCAGTCAGCTCTGTTTT
>BMAC01000298.1:413386-427568 GCA_014905375.1 Phtheirospermum japonicum | reverse complement strand
CGCTCAAATCATACAAATACAAGCACAATAAACAAGAACCGAAAATAAATCTCTTTTCAATCGCAAATTAAGTGTGTTACTGAACTAAGAATCGGAAAAGGTCTTTTCGGGTTGTAATGTAAGGTTCTTTGGACGGGTATGGAATATATAAGTCGTGTGGCTAACTCACTCAACTTAATCTAATCACGAAGCAAAGTGCTTCACCTTGTTCAAAAATAAAAAACCTCACTAAACACTCATAACGTAGCCTTATACTTAGGCTATTTCTCAACTCGAAACTCTAAAACCGACTTGTTGCTCGAACCACTTAATTACAATTGAAGCTTATAATATGCTTCTACACAACTCATGCCTTTTAAACATTAGGCTTCATAAAGAAAATCAATAATAAACACAAGCCTTCATTTGCGCGTAGGCAATGACTAACACAATTAAACCAGACTCACCATCCTTCGTTTTCTTCTTCTTTCTTTTATTTCCCCCTTATTATAATTTTTAATGGGGTCTTTTTTTTTCTTTTTCGGATGGTGATCTTTTATTAAAAAAACTCATAAAATCATAAACTCCTAATAAAAATCCCAAAACTCTAATAACCAATAGAAATAACGAACTCCTACCCCATGCTTTTAATGGCTTAGTAGGGGTCAACTCAACAAAATCACACATGGCTATAGGTATGGATTATTTGGCTATGATTGGCTCATTCGGAATTTATAGTGGCTAAAATTTATGGATATGGCCGGAATAGGGTTTTTTCTGTACCTTAACCTCATTTTCAAAATCAACTACACACAGCGGTTTCAAAGAGATATCAAATCAGAAACTCATTCAAGCACATGCAGAGATGGTAAACACTCAGGCTACTCATAGGCTTTTTGCATGAAAAAGTTTTGAATTGACGCTGCTTTTAAGGTGTTGCGAAATTAATTGCGTACAAGCACCATTTTACAATATATAAATAATAAGTATTGAAAACTTTATGCACTTATGCATGCTCAAAAGTCTAGAGCCTCAAATCATACTTAGCTAACTTTGACAGGCAAGCCATACAAACACAATACAGCGCAGAAATAGTGATCAATCACGTAAAATCTAGCACTACAAACCCACGAAAAAGTTTAAATTTGCACCAATTTCAACTATAATTCACACTCAACCATCCCCCCCTTTAAAAATGTGGCAAACTCCTGATTGCCATAAATATAAAGAAAATAAAAGCAAGGGAGATAAGAAAACATCCCTGAAAAATCGATAGTTGAGTCCTTCCAAAATGTTTGTGCAATAATCCTTCGTCTTGAATGCGTGATTGGAATTGTCTTGAATTAAAAGCGATTGTAGTCAATTGTGTTGCGTGCAAGTGCCCGGTGGCACATCGTGTGGAATTGAATTGGCCAGATTGCGGCTCATCAAAAGGTTGCCGGATTGCGGCTAAATTGGGTCGGATTGCGACCTCGATCGGTGGAGATGAAATCGTAAAATCGGATTTTCTGCACATTAACACACACATAAACGCACCTCGACAATTGACACAATAAAAACAAAAATAAACTAAAAAAAATTAAAATAAAAATTAAAGAAAAACTAACGCTTGGGTTGCCTCCCAAGAAGCGCAACATTTTACGTCGCATGCTCGACGCGTTTCAACGATCAATACTCGACTTGCGGTGGATCACCTAACTCCACCATTTCACTCGCTTGAAACTCCTTCTCAAATGTTTCGTTGGGGTCCATAATCGCAAGGTCCGCTCCAATGTCACGAAAATCAATACCAAATAGCTCGGCTACCTCCTCCCTGCTAAGAAAATCATTGTCGTCCTCGATGTTCATATCGTCCAAAACCGTTATGCTCTTAAGCTCTCGGACGCATGCATCTACCAGGTCAACGAACGAACATTCTTCTTCTTCCATCAATGGCGCAAGGCATTTATTCACATCTTGCAAAGAAAAAGTAATCGTCTCTCCCTAAACAGACATGCTCATCCTCCCTTTGTTCACATCAATCACCGCATGGGAGGTAGATAAAAATGGACGGCCTAAAAGAATAGTATGCCCTTGTTCTCACTCGACATCGCTCCAACATCTAAAACTACAAAATCAACTGGTACTATTAATTCACCTACTTTCACAAAAACGTCTTCTACAATTCCCAATGGTTGGCGAATTGAACGATCCGCTAATTGGAGACGCATCCTTGTCGGCTTCAATGGTCCTAAATCAAATCTCTTATAAAGGGAATGCGGCATTAAGTTAATTCCCGCGCCAAGATCAAGCATTCCACGCGCTTGTTGCCCATTCTCCAATGTAATATTGACACAAAAGCTTGCAGGGTCCTTCTCCTTCGTAGGCAGTGGTTGCTTGCATAACGCACTCACCTCCTTCGTTAGAGGAACGTACTGATTTATCTCCGAATGCCTATGTCTTGTAGCAAGCTCCTTGAAGAACTTTACATATGCCGGTATCGTTTTGATCACATCCAAAAGAGGAAGGTTGATGTTGACGTTCTTCAACAAGTTGTAAAGCTCCATGAACTTCTTATTTTCTTTTGCTGGTCGAAGACGGCTTGGAAATGAAACTTTTTCGACTATCGGCGAAGTGAGAGTCTTATTTGTGAGCTTCCCCTTCAAAGATCCCAGAATGTAAGGGTTTTGTGTCTTATGGAATTGTTCTATCGACTTAGATTCATCTCCCTTTGGCGATGCCGGTGTTGGACTCTCCGTCATCTCTTCATCCCCTCCGTCATTTATCTTGACTCCATTATCGATCACTTTTCCACTGCGTAGGACTTTAATCGTTGAGGCTTGCTCCGTTTGACTCGGAAACTTGTCCTTTTCCTTATTTGATCTCGCAATGTCAGTCGCCAATTATCCTATCGTCCTATCAATCCTCTCCACACTCTTAGCAAGATCATGCACTATCCTAGAGAGACTGTCAATACTATTCACCTTTTTTGAGAGGTCGTCTATCTTTGCATTCACTTTTACAAGTCCCTCTCTATTAATGAGCTCAGTCACTTGATTTTGTTGCCAAACCAACAATTGATCATTTGGTTTAACCGGGTTTGATGTTTGCCCCTTCGTAGGTGGTGGTGGTGACGGAAGGTACCGTGGGTCGGTCTGTGGCTTCATCGGCGCATAATGTGGGTTCTTAGGACCCCACTTGAAAAAAAGAGAATCACGCTGTGCCTGAAATTAGTTTGTGGGTTTCTGCCAAGAATTGTTGTGTTGGAAATTTTGCACGGCGTTGACCTCTATGTTCGATTCATCATCAAAAGTCACCGAACACGCATTCGCTCCATGTCCAAATGCTCCACAAGTTCCACATGTCTCTTGTGAAGGTTGCGATTGTTGCTTCATCATCATGTTCGTCAACAACTCCACTTGCTTTGTAAGTTTATCGATCTTGTCATCCTCCACTTGCGCAACTGAAACCTCATTCACTCTAAGTTTTCGAGGCCTTGAACTTGTTTGCCTTGACTTGTCACTTATTAATTCAAAAAGACCTTGTGCTTCCTCCGCAGTTAAGACCCCGAAATCTCCTGCTCGTGTTTCCATTTGTTGCTTGAAATTCGGCAATAATCATTCGTAAAAGTAATTATTGACCATTTCATCATTGTTACCATGGTGTGGACATGCATTTAGGAGATCCTTAAAACGATCCCATGCCTAGTGAAACAATTCGCCATCCAATTGCTCGAAGTTGGAAATTTCCCTCCTTAACTTTGTCGTCGTTTGGGCTGAGTAAAATCTTCCCACAAATTTCTTGTAAACCATCCCCCAATTTGTTAGCGAATTAGGTTGCAATTGATTAAACCATCGTTTCGCTTTATCTTTTAGGGTACTAGGGAAGTATCTTATTCTAAGCTGTCCTTCACTGAGTCCTCGATCTTGAATCCCAGATAGTGCTATGTAAAATTCTCGAACGAACTCGATTGGGTCTTCATTCGGCAAACCATAGAAAGAAGGTAGTCTATTCAAATCGTCGGTCCTCAAGTTGTAGTTCCTAGCCGCTTGGCCTAAAACTATCGCTGAGCTATATGGTCCAATGGTTGGACATGCGAGATCACCTTGTTTTCGTATGTTTTGATATCGAGGGGCATGTCTTCCTCCAAAATTTGCACGTCTTCCTCCAAAATTATCCCCATCCTCATAATAATCATCCTCATGAAACTTGTTTTCATCCTCATATTCATCGTCCAGTGTATTATCATCTTGACCATTATTGTACTGTTGTCCTCCTCGTCTATTTTGGAAACGGTTCGGTGCTCGTTCCCAATTTACATTCTCATTGTGTTGTTGGTTGTTTTGGGGCCGGGGCCCGCCATTACCAACTTGGTTGCATAAGAACTCCTCGTTTGCACGAGCGATGTATGCTTGAGCTTCCGCTCAATTCCTAAAGTGTTATGGATGGTTGATTTGATTTTTTTGGAATCACTGCTTGACGATTATCTTGGCCTTGGGGCTCGCCGTTGTTTGGATCGTTGAGGAACTGGTTTCCTCCTTGATTCCCTTCATTATTGATCCTTTGGTTGTTTCCGTCATTATGCGCATGATTAGGATCAAGAATCGGTGGATCTTCTTGACGATTATCGTCTTGTGGGTCTCCAAAGTTTAGATCATCGGTGGGCGGCATCCCATATGGTTGGTATCATATAGGGGTATTATTGTCATTTCCTTGCCCTCGGCCACAATTCGTTCGTCCTCCTCCTCTTCCTCCTGGTCTTCGGCCTCCAATAGGGGTAGTGTTTGACATGTTGGCCGAATTTGTTTTACGATTAATTGCGTCGGGGGAATGAAAGAGTCTTCTCGGTCTCCCAAATCGTTCGATGTTGTGTATATATATAGCAAGTTCGTTTCTAAGACTTCGACGTCCTAGCATCAACAACAAACAACATCAACGCATCGAGTGGCAAACAAAGAACCTTTATACAAATAAACAGAATAGCATAAAATAACACGAACAAACATTATGAAAACCTATTTCAGTCCCCGGAAACGGCGCCAATTTTTGATTCGAGCTTTTGTATGTGCCTACTTTATAAATAATTGTCAGAAATCTAATAGCTCGCCCGCAAAATAACGGGATCGCGTGTAGGTTTGACAAGCTTAACTCGAGTCGTCTCTCAAGGACTGACGTTCGGAATTTTTAATATTTGTTTAATCATAATGTTTAACATGAGAACTTGTATAAATTTAGTTTTTGAAAATTATCAACTACTAATAAATTTAAAATCATCAACTAAGTATTTTAAACTAACTAATTTATTCTAATTAATTAACTAAATCTTCAAACTAAATTATCTAACAATTATTAATCTAGGGATTTTTTAAAGCATATAAATTCTAAATTAATTATCTATCATGCATGAAATACTACGATTTACACTAAACATGTGATTCTCAAGAACATTAAGATCAATCTCGAAATTCTCAAGCAATACATAGCAATAACCAATTATCAACTAATTATCAGAACTAAAGCAATAATTAAATTAATCATGAGCAAATCATCATCAAGCATGAACAAGAGAATAAACGCAGCGACTAATTAATATTAAAAATAAAATTCTAAGGTTCAAAGGCTCAGTGATTCAATGGTTCAAACGATTAGAAATAAATTAACGAAACTAGAAACTCAAACGAAATAATTAAACATAAATTATCTAGAATCAAACTAATAATAACTAGAGTTTAGAGAACTTATTAAGTAGCTAAAGGTGCTGAAAGTTCTCCGCGAATTCGGGTTGTCGGTTGTTGCTCTTCGTCGAAAAATCGGAACTTGAACGAACGTCTTCGTCTTGGTGCTTCGGATCTTGAATATTCGACGTAGATATTTAAAATTTATAGGGTGTTGAAAAGAGGTTTCTCAACCCTAGGTAAGTGTCTTGGGTCGTGGTTGTCTTTTTAAACCGAAATATGAAGGGTTTATATAGATATTGCAAGTCTTGGCGCACAAGAAACCCTAAAATCCGAATTCTGGGCCGTCGCGTCGACGGTGCGTCCACTGACGCATGTCGGTGCTCGGCGTCGTTGCTGCCTGGGTGTGCGCGTCGGCTGGGCGGGTGTGTCGACTGACGCGGGCTTGCATCGTCGCTTCAGAAAGTTGCGTCGGCCTTGCGTCGACTGACGCCCCTTCAATCGACGCTTCAGAATGTTACGTCGGCAGTGCGTCGGCCTTGCGTCGACTGACGCGGATCATGGCTTGCGTCGACGGAGCATCGACGCTCGCGTCAGTCGACGCGGCAGAGCGTCTATCTCCGTTTCTCGATCTTTTGCTACTCGTTTCATCGGAAAGCTCGTTCTCCTATTCTTGAACATCGAACTTCGTTTATTACGCACTGAACTCTTCCGGTTACTTAGCTGTAAGGTGAAAAAACAACAAAATATCACCTAATTGGATCAATTACGATCAAAATACGGTAAAATAAGCTGGAACTATGAAAATACGAAATTAAGCTTAAATCGTCTAACTTATACCAAAAATAAATAGAAAAACAAACTAAAAAACTAATAAAAATAAGGATAAATCTACTCTAATCAACTACCCCACGCTTTATTGGGTTGTTTGTCCTCGAACAAACGATAATTTCAAAGTATAACAAGAAAGAAAATAGGCTCAAGCAAAGAGTCGTGTCGTGCTACATAGATAATTTTGAGAATATCGGTACAATTCACGCAACGTCAAACACTCCACCCCCATACAATGTCGATTCAAAATCAAATCATGCATCCTCCCAAAAAGGTAATATATAGGGGTGTTCACTCAAAAGCACTCAAGCATTGCTGCATAGGATGTGCATACGCTCAAATCATACAAATACAAGCACAATAAACAAGAACCGAAAATAAATCTCTTTTCAATCGCAAATTAAGTGTGTTACTGAACTAAGAATCGGGAGAGATAGCCTATTTTTTCCTTGAGTGAAATCAGCTGATCGGAAAGCTTAAATTTCGCGACGACTAAGGAAATGTTCTTTCGCTTCACTATGTCTAGTTCTTCGAGAAGAGGAGAAGAAGCCATTACGGAATGATGAGAGAATGATAAAAACAGACATCTATTTTAAGGAATGAAAGCGGGTGCAAAAGGAATCAAAAGTACTAGGTTTTCCGGAAAACCAGGAAACCTAGAAGTCCAAGCGTCGCAAAAAGACAAAAACCTGTATTATTGATTAAGATACTCAGTACAAGAGTTTGGATAAGACAAACAGAACAGACCGGCCACACAGGCAAGAACTACAGATCTGTAAAAAGCAAAATCATGAAAAAGCAGATAAGGCCATCTAGGCATCCTCAGCCACACCTCGGGTCAGCTGATCCTCGGCCTCAGACACCCCAGCAAAATCCTTCGCAAATTGCGTAGACTCTTGCAAATCACCCAAGTTGGCAAAAGTTTGAGAGCTAGCCACCACCATTGCCAACGATTGTGAAGGGGGAGGAGAAGAAGCTGAGGTGGAAGAACAGAAGGTCTGGCGAATATGGTCAGCAAAGGCCGCATCATCCAGCAGGTGCAGACGGTCGTCCTCAGAAATGTGAGTGAAAGACGTGGGCTCGGGTGCGCTTGTGATGGGAGCAGACCTGTAGTAAGGCAGAGTGGTATTCTCAGCTATCCACTTGGCATGAGCATCCAGACATAGCCCAAAGAAAGCCTCGGCCTCATGAACCAGCAGGTCATATAACTCGATTGACCCCAGGAAGGCTCGGCGCATGGTCTCCGGAGTCAACTGGATCAAGTGTAGCCCTTCCTCTGAGTTGAGGAACTGAAGCCTTCCCTCTGATCGTCCCTCGGTATGGCCCTTGACCTCACCATTAGCTTCACCTACAGCTCTGACTTTTTTGACTTTGTCCTTGAGCTCTTTGAGCTCTTTCTCTTGGAGGATGGCCTGAGCTTTTCGCCTACCCTAAGACTCCTGCGACTCTCGGAGCGCAGACTCATCATCTCATAATGCGGATTTGGCCCCTGCCAGCTCTGCCTTGAGAAGCTCTATATCCCCATGCATCTTATCTCGTAAGTCCTGCTTCTGTTTCTTCAGGACTTCGATCTCCCTTTTTAGGTCTACCTGTAGCAGGGAGCCACGGGCTCGAGCTAACAGGGATGCCCTCAACACCACCGCCTGAGAAGGAAAGAGAAAAGTGAGCATAAAATAGAATAAAATAAAGAATACGACATGTGATAGATGCCTCACCTGTGCCTCTGCTTGACAGTAAGTCTCCACTAACTCCGGGTCGGACATTTTGTCCACGACACGACGGTCAGCCACGGGAGATAGCCCCATCATGTATTTCCTGGCCACCTCCCAAGATTAGTTCATGATAGATCTGTTGAAAAGAGCCTTGTTAGGGTAGGGAGGCACTTGCGGAACTCCCTCAGGAAGAACTAGAGAAGGGGTTGGAGGATCAGCTCGCCTCCATTTCCTTCTACTCAGTTGATCCCCTTCCTCGGGACTCTCCGAGGAAAGGACTGTCGGGGTAAGGGCTGCTGGCTCAAGCACGGCTCTCTTCGCGAGCTCTGGATTCCTCCTCACCGTCCCAACCGGGACGACGTTGGACAGAGCTACCTGAGCTGTTTCTCGAGTTTGATTTTGAGGAGGAGCGGCTAAGGTAACCTCGTCGGAGGTGGGGGAAACTCTGGAAGATTCACCCAGAGGGCTTTTCTGGCCCCCTCCCGCAGCCTTCTTCGCTTTGGCGGCCAGACACCCTTGCAACATATTTACTGAAATAAGAAAAAATACATGGAGTTATAAACGATAAATATAAACAATTGACAAAAAGAGGTGAGCTGACAGTGCTGGAGTATACCAATGTGAGGAGGCAGAGGTCCACTCTGTTTTTGAGAAATAAAAAAGGAAATGAGGTCAGGTTTAAGGACCGTGGATACATTCAGAGGTGTGGAGTTAAGGGTAGCAATTTTCTTGGCTATGTGAGGTGGTCTCTCACCCAGGGATAGTGGCGCCAGTGCAGGTAAAACGCTTATGGGGGCAGTAGAGAAACCCCAATCCCCAGAACACTGCACGTAAAAGAACTTCTTTCTCCAGGCGTTGTGAGAAGTAGGCAGGCCTATCAGGAAGTGGACGTCTGGTCTGGAGGAAAGATAGAAAAGACCAGAAGTGCTTTTAGCTAGGAATAGAGAGTAGAAAAGTTGGGCTGTGGGAGTTATCCCGGAAAATTGCGCTGCCAGGTGGAAGCCCGCCATAAACCCGGAAGGCATTAGACAGGAACTGGTATACCGGAATCTGGTACATCCGGGAGACGGCTAGAATGAAGGGATGAACGGGTAAACTCAGGCCAGCGTGGAATTTGTCCACATAGAAAGTTAGATGGTGAGGGGGAGTCGATGAAGCCCTCTCATCCAGTGCCAGACTGGTAAAGGTGAATGCATCGGAAATATCACAGGAAGTGTGTATCTCCTTAAGGGTTTGGTTACTCACTATTAAAGAGACATTGTCACCAAGGAGGTAAGGGAAAGTCGGTGGAACCTCGGCCGGAGGAGCCACCGGAGGTGACTCAGACAAAGATAAATCTATGGAGGAAGTAGAATTCGCCGGATGCTCCGACGAAGTCCCCACATCCGAGTTAGAAGATGAAGAAGTTGATATAATTAAAGGATGTGAGAAGAAATAAGGAAGTACCTGGTTATGGAACAAATCGAAGTTGGACGTGGAGGGACAAGGCAGAATTTGAGAAGTTGTGAAAATAAAATTTGAAATGTGAATCGAAAAGGACGTGGAGGGACAAAAAGGCAAGTGGATAAATTTTGAAAAACTGGAATCGAGAAAGGCGGGATTTGATGGGATCCCCGCATTTAATGTGGGCAGTACCCTAGGTAATGAGCTGGACGCTTAATCGTCCTAGGTTAAGCCACGCACCACCAACTTGTTAGTATTTCAAAAGACATGTGGGAATATAGACCATTTTGGGGATATGAACCGACACCACTAATGCCAATAATTAGGTCTGGTTGTCAGGCGGATTTCTCAGGATTCGCATTAGTACGAGAAGCACTAAAGCAAGTGGGATCGTTCTGTAGTGGGATGGCTATAAAGTCTTTATAGCTCTACCCTCACTAGTTGGGGGGAGGATTTGAATGTCCAGGAATAGGTCAGACCTGGTGCGGGTAGACCTGATTTGGAAAATCGATAGGAAAAACATGGTTAGACCAGGAGTGACCCGTAAATTTAGTCAGGTCTTCCTCGCAAGGCAAGACCTGATTTCCTTCTTGGAAAAGAGAAGGTTGGATTGACTTTCGGAGGAAACACCTAGGAGTCATCAGAAGGTTGGCTCGAGATGAGTCAGGACTGTAAGACTAAATCAAAGTGATCAAAAGGAAGCATGGTCAGGCTGGTCTTGAAGAAAGAGCCAATTAGACTCTTTTAGGCCGAGCTGGTGAAGATAGCCAAGGTTTGAGAACCTTCCTGGCCGGACAGGGATGACCTGGAAGATGAGCTCTGGAAAATAAAGCTGAGGTAAAATTGGCACCAGAGCTGTCGACAGAAAAAGATAATAGGATCAGGATAGTCTTGACTTTCTGATCCCCATCAAGGAAACAAGTGGGACCACTTGTCTGAATTGGTTGCGTAACAATCCCTGATTCGCGGAATGTGCCCCTGGGATCCCGGCTGGGGTCCCCGCTAGGAGAAAACTATAAATATCTCAGCCCCAAGGCTGAGAGAGGTATGTCATTCTTTGTGCATTCCTTCTTTGCTTGCTAAGAGAAACCTCATACGCTTTACCGACTTAAGAATCGGAGAGGTTTCCACCGGAAAACCCCCGGTGGTCCTTTCTAACGTGTTTCTGCGCACAGGTCAAGAAGGTGTTCAAGGTTCTATGCGTTTTTCTTGACGTCGGTCATATTTTGGGTCGAAACAATTGGCGCCGTCCGTGGGAACCCGATTAAGATAATACGTGAGACTTTTCAATGGTTTCAGATGGTTTGCGACGGAACCTGGTAGGAGAGCTCGGCAGAACCCCCAGTTCCGATGTACTGTGGGGTATGCCCAGGTCGGCAGAGACGTCGACGATGGGGCCAGAACAGACAGTGTCGTTGATAGCGGCTGCGCCGGGCACCGCGCCACCCCCACTTGGTAGATCCGTGCCAGCTGCTTGTGGTTCATTCAATGAATCCTTCCTCATGCATCTCTCGGAGCTCATTGGTAAAGCCGTGGAGACGGCAGTGGAAAAGAAGTTTGCGGAGATGTCGACGCCGCCATCCAACACACCATCGGAAAGATTCATCCCGGTGGCGGAAACTGAGCCACTGCGAAGCCAGCGCACAGATGGGACTCCTCTATAGGACAGAGGGGAACACTTCTCTACTTCTGATGATGAGACATCCAGCCAGGCTTGTCCAGGCCTGGCCGAGCAGATGCAGAGCCTCTAGAAAGAAGTGATGGAGTTCAGGAAAATAATGAAGGGCACGGGCGCGGTTCCGGCGCAGCGAGGCACTCCATTTATGGAGGATGTCATGCGTGACGACATGCCAGCTTCTTATCGATCCTTAGGTTTCGAATACAACGGGATGACGGATCCGTCGGATCATCTTAGTCTCTTTGAGATAGCAGTGGCGTTACACAAATTCTCCGATTCCGTCATGTGCCGGGTCTTCCCGATGACTTTCACCAAGTCGTCATAGCTCTGGTTTATCCAGTTGCCTCCTCGATCCATTAGAATTTTGATGAATTCAGTTCGGCTTTTCTGCACCAGTTTACGAGCTGCAGGAAATACCAGAAGATGCCGCTTGAGCTGTTTAGCTTAAAATAGAAGGAAGGCAAGAGTCTGCGCACTTATATCAATTGCTTCACCACTGCAAGAATTGAGGTGTCGTCTGCGTCCGAAGAGCTGTCGGTGAATGCTTTGGCGCAAGGTCTCCGGAGGGGCGAATTTTTCCAATCGCTGGTTGTGAAGCCAGCTTTGAAATTTGGAGAGCTCTTGGAGAGAGATGAGAAGTATATTCATCTGGAGGAGGCTTTGAAAATCAAAGATGAAGGAGAGAAGAAACGAGAGAGGTACGATAGAGACGAAAGGGCAGCGGTGAAGAAGCCAAGGCCAGATCTGTCTGGGGGGAGACCTCGTTTTGACAGATATACTCCTTTGGCGACGCCGTAGGGTGAAATCCTTCAAGCTATAGAGAGACACCCAAAGCTAAAATGGCCCAAGACCTACTCGCAGAAGTCTAGGAAGGAAAGGTCTGACCATTTCTGTCGCTTTCATACTGAGTATGGGCACGATACCGATCAATGCACTCATTTGTAAGACGAGCTAGAGAGAATGGTTCAGGCAGGGCACCTGAAAGAGTATGTTCGCATGAGAAGAGAGGAAGCCAGACCTGGTAATAGGGGCTATGACCGGTCTCAGCAGGATAAGAGAGTCCAGGATAGGGGTCGTTCCGAAGGAAAATGAACTAATCAGGCCCAGGTCATCAATGGAGGAATCCAGATGATTACTGGAAAGAGTTAGAAGAACATTCTAAGCGGACGCAGCATAGCTACGTTAGAGGTGCAAGGGATTTAGTTCGGAAATCATGTGAAGTGGGACAAATGGCCTCCACCCCGAATATTTGTTTTGGGTCAGAAGATGGTGATGGCATTTTGGCCCCTCACTTGGACGCCTTAGTTATAATGGCTACCATTGCCAATTATAACGTGAGGAGAATTTTTGTGGACATAGGAAGTTCTGCTGACATTCAATTTTACGATTGTTTTCAAAAGTTGAAGCCGGATATCGAGTTTGAAGAGGTGACCACCTCTCTGGTCGGGTTTGCAGGAGGAGCCTTAAAGCCTTTCGGAGCGGTCAGGCTCCTCGTAACATTGGGCGAAGAGCCATACAGAGTGACTAGAATGGTACGTTTTCTAGTAGTGGATGTGCCATCCTCTTATAATGTTATACTTGGCCGACCATCCCTGAGCCAGTTCCAGGCCGTGATATCATTTTTTCATATGAAAATGAAATTTCCGGAGGAGGACGGAACAGGCGAGGTAAGGGGTGATTAATATGCGTCACGGTAGACGTATGTTGAGTGTGTTAGAAGAAATAGTGAAGAGGAGAGACAGGGCAAGAGGGCTCGGGTGGAGCAACGAAGGACAGACCTGACCCGAAGAGAGGAAGGGCTGATGTTAGTGGAGGTGGTCCCGGGGGACGAAAGCCGAGTCCTTCGCGTAGGCACGACTCTCAGCCCGGAGGTCTTGACAGACCTGGTTTCTTTGTTAAGAGAAAACGCGGATATTTTCGCTTGGTCCCCCCAAGACCTTGTAGGGATCGACCCAGAGGTCACCGAACATCGCCTTAATATCAGTCCGGGGGTGAAACCGGTCAAGCAGAAGAAGCAAAATTTTGGGCCAGAAAAGGAGGCCATCATAGAGGCAGAGGTAGATAAGCTCTTGAAGGCTGGGCATATCCAGGAGATACAATTTCCGGAATGGCTTTCCAACGCAGTTCTGGTCCTAAAGACAGATGATTGGCGGATGTGTATAGATTTCCGTGATCTCAACCGCGCCTGTCCGAAAGACCACTACCCCTTGCCGAAGATTGACAAGCTCATCGATTCCACCTCTGGCTGTGAGCTCCTGAGCATGATGGATGCCTCGCAAGGGTATCACCAGATCAGGTTAGCAAAAGAGGATTGGAAGCATGTCAGATTTATAACCCCGAAAGGGACGTATTGCTATGTGGTTCTGCCTTTTGGGCTTAAGAACGCGGGTGCTACATATCAACGATTAGTAGATAAAATGTTCAAGAGCCAGCTCGGCCGAAATATGGAGGTTTATGTGGATGATATGCTGGTCAAGAGCATGAAAGCAACGTCGCATGTGGATGACCTGAGGGAGACCTTTGATACTCTAATAAAGTATAGGATGAAGCTTAACCCTAAGAAATGTATGTTTGGGGTCAGAGCTGGAAAATTCCTAGGCTACATGGTCACAGAAAAGGGTATCGAGGCTAATCCCGAGAAGATATATACATAGTTGTAATTTTTTACGTTTATTTGTCTTATTGAATAAAACTTGCAGGTTTATCTTCGTACGTCAGATTAATTACATGTCCATAACTGAGCCAGGATTGGCTAAGGGCGGATTCCCCGGATTTTTCCTGACCTGATTATAAGTTTAAGCTAGGATTGGCTAAGGGGCGGATGCCCTCGATTTTTGCCTGACCTGATTGTCAGTTTAAGCTAGGATTGGCTAAGGGCGGATGCC
>BMAC01000298.1:392997-410956 GCA_014905375.1 Phtheirospermum japonicum | reverse complement strand
CTCGATTTTGCCTGACCTGATTGTCAGTTTAAGCCAGGATTGGCTAAGGGCGGTTGCCCTCAATTTTTTTTGACCTGATTGTCAGTTTAAAACAGGATTGGCTATGGCCGGATGCCCTTGATTTCCTGACCTGATTCTTAATCTAACGCCAGGATTAACTAATAAGAAATGTTGGGATGGGCTTAGAAAGTTTATCTATTGCATATTCTAACTTGTTTAAACAGGTTCGCCAGGACAGCCTGCATTAGTGCCGGACCTGATCGTCAATTCAAAGCTTGTGAAAGGCCTGACCGAGTTGATTGAATCCAAAGATAGATCCGGCTAATATGAAGGACTTTAGAAGGTAAGTCCAATAAACACAACCCGCATGCTCTGAACAGAAAATATCGATCAAGAGGACAATTTTTCAAGAAAACGAATGCTCATCACGATATTCTGGCAAAAATGAAAAATTGCATGATAAACGAAAAAACCAAGATTGGTCGCTGATTGAAGACTTACTTTAGACGAGCAGAAATTCAAGCAAAATAAATTTTCATTCATCAAGACTGGAAACATACAAATATAGTTTGCTCACACCTTCTAGGAAGGTGGACAATTTTGATTACAAAATTACAGGGAAAAGAAAACAAAAATAAGCGCAGGTCTTCATCTGAGAGGAGATCTTCGGTCTAGGGCCAAAGCTCGCGCTCAGTCTCATGTAGGCGACGGCGGTTTTTATCAGATCGCTCAGCCAAGTTCTGAGCTTCACCGGCGGCGATGATTAGGCGGTTCACTGACTCGCTCAAGTCAGCCCTCTCCTCCTGCAGCTGGCGATTCAACTAGCAGAGCTCCGCCCACTCCTTCTTGTAGTAATGTTTTTTCTGCCTCTTTCTTTTCAGAAGACGGTAGAGATAGCCTATTTTTTCCTTGAGTGAAATAGCTGATCAGAAAGCTTAAATTTCTCGATGACTAAGGAAATGTTCTTCCGCTTCACTGTGTCTAATTCTTCGAGAAGAGGAGAAGAAGCCATTACGGAATTAATGAGAGAATAATAAAAACAGACATCTATTTAAAAGAATGAAAGCGGGTGCAAAAGGAATCAAAAGTACTAGGGTTTCCGGAAAACCAGGAAACCCTAGAAGTCCAAGTGTCGCAACAAGACAAAAACATGTATTATTGATTAAGATACTCAGTACAAGAGTTTGGATAAGAAAAACAGAACAGACCGGCCACACAAGAAAGAACTACAGATCTGTAAAAAGCAAAATCATGAAAAAGCAGATAAGGCCATCTAGGCATCCTGAGCTACACCTCGGGTCAGCTGATCCCAGCTCTTCCTCATGCCTGATCCTCGGCCTCAGACACCCCAGCAAAATCCATCGCAAATTACGTAGACTCTTGCAAATCACCCAAGTTGGGAAACGTTGGAGAGCTAGCCACCACCATTGCCAACTATTGTGAGGGGGGAGGAGAAGAAGCTGAGGTGGAAGAACAGAAGGTCTGGCGAATATGGTCAGTAAAGGCCGCATCATCCAGCAGGTGCAGACGGTCGTCCTCAGTAATGTGAGTGAAAGACGTGGGCTCGGGTGCGCTTGTGATGGGAGCAGACCTGTCGTAAGGCAGAGTGGGATTCTCAGCTATCCACTTGGCATGAGCATCCAGACATAGCCCAAAGAAAGCCTCGGCCTCAGGAACCAGCAGGTCATATAACTCGATTGACCCCAGGAAGGCTCGGCGCATGGTCTCTCGAGTCAACTGGATCAAGCGCAGCCCTTCCTCTGAGTTGAGGAACTCAAGCCTTCCCTCTGCTCGTCCCTCGGTACGGCCCTTGGCCTCACCATCAGCTTCACCTGCAGCTCTGACTTTTTTGACTTTGTCCTTGAGCTCTTTGAGCTCTTGCTATTGGAGGATGGCCTGAGCTTTTCGCCTACCCTCAGACTCCTGCAACTCTCGGAGCGTAGACTCAGCCTCTCCCAATGCGTATTTGGCCCCTGCCAGCTCTGCCTTGAGAAGCTCTATCTCCCCATGCATCTTCTCTCATAAGTCCTGCTTCTGTTTCTTCAGGACTTCGATCTCCCTTTTTAGGTCTGCCTGTAGCAGGGAGCCAAGGGCTCGAGCTAACAGGGATACCCTCAACACCACCGCCTGAGAAGGAAAGAGAAAAGTGAGCATAAAATAGAACAAAATAAAGGATACGACAGGTGATAGATACCTCACCTGTGCCTCTGCTTGACAGTAAGTATCCACTAACTCCGAGTCGGACATTTTGTCCACGACACGGCGGTCAGCCGTGGGAGCTAGCCCCATCATGTATTACCTGGCCACCTCCCCAGAATAGTTCATGAAAGATCTGTTGAAAAGAGCCTGGTTAAGGGTAGGGAGGCACTTGCGAAACTCCCTCAGGAAGAACTAGAGAAGGGGTTAGAGGATCAGCTCGCCTCCGTTTCCTTCTACTAAGTTGCTCCTCTTCCTCGGGACTCGCCGAGGACAGGACTTTCAGGGTAAGGGCTGCTGGCTCAGGCACGGCTCTCTTCGCGAGCTCTGGATTCCTCCTCACCGTCCCAGCCGGGACGACGTTGGACAGAGCTACCTGAGTTGTTTCTCGAGTTTGGTTTTGAGGAGGAGGGGCTAATGTAACCTCGTCGGAGGTGGGAGAAGCTCTGGAAGATTCACCCATAGGGTTTTTCTAGCCCCCTCCCGCAGCCTTCTTCGCTTTGGTGTCCAGATGCGCTTGCAACATACTTACTGAAATAAGAAAAATACATGGAGTTATAAATGATAAATATCAACAATTGACAAAAAGAGGTGAACTAACAATGCTGGAGTATACCAATGAGAGCAAGCAGAGGTCCGCCTAATTTTTGAGAAATAAAAAAGGAAATGAGGTCGGTTTTAAGGACCATGGATATATTCAGAGGTGTGTAGTTAAGGGTAGAGATTTCTTGGTTGTGAGGTGGTCTCTCACCCCGGGATAGTGGCGCCAGTGCAGGTAAAACGCTTATGGGGGTAGTAGAGAAGCCCCAATCCCCAGAACACTGCACGTAAAAGAACTTCTTTCTCCAGGCGTTGTGAGAAGTAGGCAGGCCTATCAGGAAGTGGACGTCTGGTCTGGAGGAAAGATAGAAAAAGACAGAAGTGCTTTTAGCTATGAATAGAGAGTAGAAAAGTTGGGCTGTGGGAGTTATCCCGGAAAATTGTGCTGCCAGGTGGAAGCCTGCCATAACCCGGAAGGCATTAGATAGGAACTGGTATACCGAAATCTGGTACATCCGGGAGACGGCTAGAATGAAGGGGTGAACGGGTAAACTCAGGCCGGCGTGGAATTAGTCCACGTAGAAAGTTAAATGGCGGGAGGGAGGCGATGAAGCTCTCTCATCCGGTGCTGGACTGGTAAAGGTGAATGCATCGAGAATATCGCAGGAAGTGCATATCTCCTTAAGGGTTTGGTTACTCACTATTGAAGAGACATTGTCACCAGGGAGGTGAGGGAAAGCCGGCGGAACCTCGGCCGGAGGAGCCGCCGGAGGTGACTCAGACAAATATAAATCTATGGAGGAAGTAGAATCGCCGGATGCTCTGACGAAGTCCCCACATCCGAGTTAGAAGATGAAGAAGTCGACATAATTAAAGGATGTGAGAAGAAATAAGGAAGTACCTGGTTATGAAACAAATCGACACCACTAATGCCAATAATTAGGTCTGGTTTTCAGGCAGATTTATCGGGATTCGCATTAGTACAAGAAGCACTAAAGCAAGTGGGACCGTTCTGTAGTGGGATGGCTATAAAGTCTTTACAGCTCTACCCTCACTAGTTGTGGGGAGGAGTTGATGGGCCAGGAATAGGTCAGACCTGGTGGGGGTAGACCTGATCTAGCAAATTGATAGGAAAAACATGGTTAGACCAGGAGTGACCCGTAATTTTAGTCAGGTCTTCCTCGCAAGGCAAGACCTGATTTCCTTCTTGGAAAAGAGAAGGTTGGATTGACTTCCGGAGGAAACGCCTAAGAGTCATCAGAAGGTTGGCTCGAGATGAGTCAAGACTGTAAGCCTAAATTCAAAGTGATCAAAATGAGGCATGGTCAGGATGGTCTTGAAGAAAGAGCCAATTAGACTCTTTTAGGCCGAGTTGGCGAAGATAGCCAAGGTTTGAGAACCTTCCTGGCCGGACAGGGATGACCTGGAAGATGACCTCTGGAAAATAAAGCTGAGGTAGAATTGGCACCAGAGCTGTCGACAGAAAAGGAGAATAGTATCAGGACAGACCTGACTTTCTGATCCCCACCAAGGAGACAAGTGGGACAACTTGTCAGAATTGGTTGCGTAACAATCCCTGATTCGCGGCATGTGCCCCTAGGATCCCAGCTGGGGTCCCTACTAGGAGAAAACTATAAATATCTCAGCCCCAAGGCTGAGAGAGGTATGTCATTCTTTGTGCATTACTTCTTTGCTTGCTAAGAGAAACCTCATACGTTTTACTGACTTAAGCATCAGAGAGGTTTCCACTGGAAAATCCCTGGTGTTCCTTTCTAACGTGTTTCTGCGCGCAGGCCAAGAAGGTGTTCAAGGTTCCAGGCGTTGTTCTTTACGTCGGTCATATTTTGGGTCGAAACAGCTCCCGAGGACCAAGAGAAGACTACCTTAACATGCCCTTTTGGCACATTCGCTTATCGTCGTATGCCATTCGGACTATGAAATGCACCGATCACTTTCCAAAGATGTATGGTAAGTATTTTCTCAAAATATGTTGGTGATATCATAGAAGTGTTTATAAATGATTTCAGCATTTATGACAGTTCATTTGGGGTATGTCTCGAAAATCTTTCTTTAATTTTGAAACGATGTGTTGAAACTAACCTTGTATTGAATTGAAAAAAATGTCATTTTATGGTGGAACAAGGTATAGTTTTAGGACACATCATCTCGTTGAAAGGCATTGAAGTCGATAAATCTAAGAGTGATATTATAACTGCGTTGCCTTACCCCGCAACTATGCAGGAAGTTCGTTCTTTTCTTGGCCATGAAGATTTTTACCGGTGATTCATAAAGGATTTTTCAAAGATAGTGGCCCCGTTATGTAGGCTCTTGCAAAAGGATGTGTAGTTCAGCCTCGATAAAGATTGCAAGATGGATTTTGATACATTAAAGAATCGTCTGACCACTTCTCCAATAATCCAACCGCCAAAGTGGAATCTACCAATTGAAATCATGTGCGACACTAGTGATTATGCTCTGGGAGATATGTTAGGGCAAAGAGTTGATAAAGCGGCTCATGTGATTTATTATGCTTTGAGAACTTTGAATCCCGCCCAAGAGAATTATACGACTACTGAAAAAGAGCTTCTAACCGTTGTTTTTGCTCTCGAGAAATTCCGCTCATATATCTTGGACACCAAAGTGGTGGTATTTACTAATCATGTGGTTCTTCGACATCTTCTTACGATGAAGGAGATGAAACCTCGATTAATACAATGGATATTATTGTTCCAAGAGTTTGACTTGGAAATCAAAGACAAGAAGGGTGCCGAGAATGACATTGCGAACCATTTAAGTCGATTAACACATGTGGAGGACAAATTTCAACTCAACGAGAGCTTTCCGGATGAGCAGCTGCTGGAGACTGAAAGTTCAACGTCGGAGCCCTGGTACACTGATTTGGTGAATTTCCTAGTCGCTCGTATTTTTCCAATAAAGATGGTTAAAGCAAGGAGAGACAAACTAAAAAGTGATGCCAAATACTACGTTTGGGATGATCCATATCTTTGGAAGCATTGCGCCAATCAAGTAATTCGAAGGTCCATTCCAAGTTCTGAGTTCCATTCGATTCTATCCTTTTATCACGCCCATGTCTGCGGGGAACACTTTGGATCCAAGAGAACAGCCCATAAGGTGCTTGATTGTGGGTTCTACTGGTCGACTCTTTTTCGAGATGCACATGAGTTTTGTAAGTCGGGTGATAATTGTCAAAGAACGGGGAATATTTCGAAGAGAAATCAAATGCCCCAAAATTCGACAATCATTTGTGGAATTTTTGACGTGTGGGGTATTGATTTTATGGGCCCCTTTCCGCTTTCCTTCAAGACCTCTACATTTGCTCGCAGTCAATTAGTTCTCGAAATGGGTGGAAGCGAAGGCCACTCAAACTAACGACTCGAAGATGGTTGCACATCTTATTAAGCGATCGCGGAACTCATTTTTGTAACAAGATTGTGGAAGCGTTGCTAAGTAAGTACGGTGTCATCCATAGGCTTTCTACAGCTTATCATCCGTAGACGAGTGGTCAGGCCGAGACTTCAAACCGAGAAATTAAATCCATCTTGGAGAAGACTGTCAATGCAAATAAAAAGGATTGAAGCATCAAACTCAAGGACACACTTTGGTCATATATGAAAACTTATAAGACGCCAATTGGGATGTCTCCATACCAACTCATTTTTGGGAAGCCATGCCACTTGCCGGTGGAACTCCAGCATAATGTATTCTGGGCGGTGCAGCAGTGCAATTATGATTATGATGGAGCTGGGTTACATCAAAAGTTGCAGCTGCGAGAACTAGAGGAGATCAGAAATGAGACGTTTGAAAATTCTTTGATTTACAAGGAAAATACGAAGGCTTTCCATGACCTGGAAATTTCAAGAAAACATTTTGTCGAGGGCGAGAAAGTGTTACTTTTTCATTCTCGCCTTAAGTTGTTTCCAGGGAAGTTGCATTCCTAGTGCGTAGAGCCGTTTGTCATCACTCATGTCTTTCCGCGTGGTGCAGTGGAGATTTATAACCCTAAGACGAGCAAAACGTTCAAGGTGAATGGACACCAACTCAAGCCATATTGTGAAGGGTTTCACACAGTTAACAAAGAACGGATGGATTTGGAAGCACCGCCTTCAACTTAAACAAGGGAGTACGAAGTCGAGCCAATGACTTTAAATAAAGGCGGTTATTGGGAGGCAACCCAATGTTTACATTATTTTTGTTTTCGATTTTATTTTGTTTTTATTTCTATCTAACAGTTGAAGAGGGAGAAAGGATATGTTGAAGAATTTGGATGTTTGGGCTTACTTAGTGAAGAAAATTCGTCGTGATTGTTTAGAACCAGGACCATTCCACCATTTACTCGGGTGATTTCTATTCTTAATCTTCCCTCATATTGAATATTATTATTGTTTTATGTTCTCTTGAGGACAAGCTAAAGTTTGAGTTTGGGGGGGGGGGGGGGGGGGGAGGGAATTAAATGGTCTATTTTTTATGATGATCCGAGAGTAGATTTATAATATTAATAGTACCTACTTGCATTGCTTAGGCGAATTATGTTTCAATTAAAGTGTTTAGGCATCATTTGATTTAGGGATCAAGAGCATGATTGTTAGTATTTTTGTGACTCATTTGTGAGGCGTCAATTCTAACTTATTTGCATTGTTGAGGTGTCCTTGTGGTTGTCGTACTCAATGCGAGTTTGTGTGGGGCCTTGAAGTTGGAGGTTGTGTGAGAATATCTCGTTAGTTGAAACAAAATTTATTGAAGTCCGGTTGGAGAAATACCGGCAGGTTGTAGTCGAAAGGTGAAAAGAAAAATAAAAGAAAAAGATTGAGGTGCCAAAACAACTGCCTATCCGTGGTACCAAGTGCCTTTCGCTTATACTACGGGCGATTTCCAATGAAGACACAACCAGCAGTCCAAAAGTTCATGCACATATGCTTATACTCAAATGGAACATCCTAATCTCAATTCCAATAAATCGGAGGTGAAGCTCGACAAATCAAATTCCTAACTAATACGATCCTCCTACTCAACGCCTGATCTTAATTATCAAGTTAAGAACGGTAGTGCAGAGCTGCAGGCCTCAATAAAAAAATATATAGAATAAATAAATGGGTGGACGAGATATTTGATCACGACCAACAATGCATAGTAGCAGAACCATCGAGTAACGAGGGGGCACCATAGCACGTTGATGTAGCGTATATGAAAAGGGATTGCCAATCTACCGGATTCACTCTAGTCAATACTTGAAACACTAGCAATTTCTAGAAATATAAGGGTGTCTAGAGTCCGGATGAGTTCATTTGAGCAATTTGAGTGACTTACTAATGCGAAAGTGCGAGGAGCTGAGCAATTGACCATTCTCTTGATGTTGTGTGTGTTTTGTGCATTAATTCTTAATTACTTGAGGACAAGCAATGGTTTAAGTTTGGGGGAGTTTGATATGCGAGAAAGTATGTGGTAATTAATGGTTTAAAAGTATATTTTGTGCGCTTCATATTGTCATATAAATTGATTTCTCGTATATGTATTCTTGTGGATGGATGAACACCAATTGCATATTTTTCATTTATTTTGTAATATTTAGTTGGTCGATTGGTGTGACGATGATTGAAGGATGGTTTGTAAGTGTTGCAATTGAAATCGAAAGATGAGAATGAACGAACCTGTGAAAAAGTGATGCAAAACAGCACCCGTCGATCGACACCGGCATCGACGCCTTGGAGTTTCCGCGTCGACCAACCATTTGGTTGACAAAACCCTCTATCCACGCCGATCGACCACTTTGTCGATGGAAGTCTTTGTCAAAGTCGATTGCACCTCGTAGATCAACGAACTTGGCCGACAATGCTCGCTGTTGCCATCAATCGACCCCGTCGATCGACGCCCATCGACGCCGACGCTGGAAGGCTATTTTTGGAAGGAAATTTGCAGTCCAATTATTTGGAAACTTATTTATATGCATCCATAATTCAACAAAAGGAGTTTTTGGCAGATTCCTAGGGTTCCAAGGCATAAACAAGAGTCCCAATTCCTTCTTTCATCCAAGAGATTTAAGAAATTCAAGATCCAATCCTTCTTTCATCTTTCTTATTCAAGAAAAATGTTTAATTATCTATTTTTCTTTTATAATATCATGAACACCATGTGTGAATAGTTTATATATTCCAGTCCTTGTGACATTAAAACTCATACATTGATTATGTTCTAATTAATTTTCGTAATATCTATATTGTTCTTCTAATGAGATTGTTCTTGTTATTCTATTTCCATGGCATGATTGTTTAATTTCTGATTTAGAATTATCTCCTTGATTAGGGATTAGATGTCAATGGCTAGAAAGAGAGCCGCATCCTGTGTCATTGTTGTAGTTTCTACTTCACTTGTAGCAACTAATAGTCGCGCATCATTATGGATAACACAAAATAAGTGTAATAAACCGAGCTTATGAGTTTATTGCTTAGATTAGCCTATTTTCCTAGCATTTAATGTTGTTATAGGATTAAATCTAGATATCTTATTCTAGGTTGTTCATTAATTAGGTTTAATTGAAGAGCTTGTTTTGATTAAATATATAGTAAGGGCAAATTCGAGTAGCATAGCTTGTTTCTATTTAGGGATAATAGTTTCATATGAAAAGTGAATTATGATATTACAATTGGCCAGATGAATCGATCGAGGGTGGAAAATGAACTTGGACTAGAGTTTTCTCATTATTATTAATCTCATATTAATTCTCTACGTATTTTGTTTGTTTGAGTTTATTTACGTTGCTTCCTTTATTCCTTTCTTAGTTCTCATTAGTTAGTTCATCATCTTTTACCCTATTTCTTATTCTAAATAAATATGAATAATCACAAATTAATCTGCACTCCTCGTGGGATCGACCCATACTTACCACTTCTACTAGTTAGTGGAGGAAACGTGTAACGAAGCGCGGTCAGTCCCTTCACCATATTTGATCTCCACTTATTTTTTGAGCGGCTAAGATCAAGAACTCGATTTCTTGAGATGCTTGTTGTGTCAGATTCTTCACCTAACTCCATATCTCTGAAGGTTTTTGTGAGTTCATTAATTGTAATACAATATATAATATATCCTTCTTCCACACTCCTCTGAGTCTCTTTATGTGATCATTTAAAAGACCCTAGTACTTTCTTGACATCCCATTTCGTTAACGAAAACAATCATCATGTGTCTTAATAGTCATACTTGCGACACTTACTTTATCTAACATTCAGATTTTGCAATCTTTGACCATCTACTCTTGACCTATAAACCTATGATTTTCTCCACACCATGCATATTGAAGACCTTTAAAATATGAGAGTATAAAAAAAATGCATTCTTCCCTTTTCTGGCATGAACACATGATGAAATTGGTTCGCGGATCGAAGAAAACACGATGGATCATTGCACGCTCTTCAAAAGATGAAATGTCAAATACTTTCATCACTTAATCTTCATAAAATAAGGTGCATGCCATAAAAGGCCTGGTATGAATCCACTCTCAAGAATTCTGAAAAGTGATATAGTGTACGCATGGGCAACGTGTTTATGATCGGTATCAAATCTAAGGGTGATGATGGAGTAGACTTTGAGCAAGTGAATTCAAGATGTTCTTTTGTTCTCCTCCAATTCTTTGAAATTCTTTTCCAATACTCATAAAAATGAGTCAGAATCATCATCTTTTTCACATTGTAGTTGAGTGCGTTATGTTTACTTTCACTTCTTTATGAAGATACCACCCCGGCAGAGAAGAATTCCTTGCTAAAAGATATACACCACCTTTCTCTTAAGTATATAAACATGGAAGCCAACTATTATATTGAAGTGAAAAATCTGAGATCATTGATTCCAATCATTGTTGAAATTCATTCTCATCAGTACAAACTAGCAAATATTTATGACACATTAAAACCAAGTTCCAGATATGTCATTAAAAGTATCAAATGTATCACATATACTACCAAAAATATCACAAAGTAGTATCTTTACATAATTATTGCAGCTAATCATATCAAAAATATATTACAATGTGTCTAAAAAACAAGTAAAAGTATCATAAATATTACTATTAAATATAATCATTATATTTTATGAACCTCTGAAACACTTGTTAAATACGACTTTAAATGTCTCATCATTTTATCAGTTTCCTGAATCAGTCTTTGCATTTTGAGAAAGGTGCCACAAGCATCAATGGTTGTCTTGGGGTAAACCTGCATTGCCAGATAAATGATTTTTTAATAAATGTATCACAAAAATATCATAAATTATCACAAGACTATTGTAAAGTATCATAAAAGAAATTACAAGTATCACACCTTCTCCATTGCAGCAGAAATCGCTAGGTCTTGATCTATGAATATTATTACTGGACACTGGCCTCCCATGGAATTCTTAAAGTTTCAAACAACCATTCAAACAATTCAGTCTTTTTGTAGGCTAGAATGCACACACAAAAATGATATTGTTTTTGTGATTGTTCATATCAGCAAAATGGGCACATACTATGTTATACCTATTTGTACGCTATGTTGTATCAAACACCACAACATCACCGTACAGATTATAATCTTTCTTCATCATCGAGTCTCTCCAAAAATAAGTTACATGTCTGGCTCTAAAGAAAAGTATTCTTTAGTAAAAGCTTCTTGATATAGAGTATCACCCCTATATCTCTTTAATTTTATAATGTACCACATAACGTGCCACATAATTCAAGTGATCTTTTACCGTATGCCCAAGGTTCTTTTCGCCCCCCACTTCCTATGTCATGTAATGGTAAGAATCCATCATTCTCATCCTTGAAGACATAATACTTTATATTGCTCTGTCATTTTCCTCCATAATTACTATTTCAGATTTATGCAAATGGTCTAATTCTGTTCAAGTGGGAGGATGGTTATGTTATTTAGTGTTTAAAGGAATTTCGTTTCTTCTATATATTTATCCAACTTGCATTTTACAATCCATATTTGCACTAACAACTTTTTTTCTTTTACCCTCATCATTCCCTGTGATCTTAATATTTTTCCCAATGAAAAAAAAGAAGAAATATTTCTCCCTCAATTTACAATCAGAATTATTTTTTTCTATCAACTCTCGCACACTAAGCCCCACACTAAACCCCACTGCACGTGCATGATCTCAATACAAATCATGCAGTTGGTCTTTTGCTTTTCTTCTTATCCCCATTAAAGATCCGCTTATGTCTACCGAATAATTTTGTTCTGCAAACCATCAAAAAGTATCACAGACAGTAGTGAAGGTATCACACACATGAGTCAAAGTATCATAATATAACATTTTTATCAACATTTAGATATTCATCCTCTGAGTTTATATGCTTGCACAATCCAAAACACCATCTTTGTCTGATCTTGTATAAAATGGAAAGAGCTAGAGATTTATCTGTATCTAATCTAAGAAAGAGCTGGTTAATATGGGTAAGAGCTGGAGCCGCATACTTGAAGGATAACTCTCCTAAATCAAAAATGATCCCAGGTGCTTTGGTAAGAACTGAGTTACCCTACATGACTCGTCTTAGATTAATGTATAGTCTTATTTATGAAAGATCAAGTCATCCATTTGAACTTTATTTTAGAAGAGAAGGAATCTGGTCGATAAATAATGGAAAAGTGGACCTAAGCTGTTTATGCATAATTGAAATAAATAGAAGAGACTCAGTACAGATTAAAATGGGATCAGGTAGATGCATGAAGTATGTAAAGAGAACTCATGAGAGGTGTATCACAAGAAAGGCCTAATATGAAGGACTCGAAACAAAGGTAAATTCCCCTCTTTATGGGAAAGATAAAAGCTAGGCTAGATCCTCAAGCTATTATTAAAAAATCGAATTAGGGTAGAGAAGTAAAGATCAGATACGGAAAGAACCGAAGCGTATGAGAATACATCAGAAGGATCTAAGGTCTAACAGCCCAAGACTTGAGCCCAACCATCTAGAAAAGGCGGAAGATATCCAAAAGGTGGAGTATAAATACATAGCAGGTGGAGGTATCGAATTTATCTTGTACTTTTCCCATAACTCCTTCTCCTCACATATTTCTAAAAAGGCTTACTTAAGCATCGAAGAGGGTTCACTGGAAAACCTCTAGTGTCCCTCTTCTAACCCTTTCTTTCTTGTAGGAGTGGCAAGATTGGTGTTGCAGGTCCTATTTTAAGGAAGAGCGATCTTTTTGGCAGATTGATTGGCACCGTTTGTGAACATATAGGGTAGGACGTAAGGAAAAATGGTGGACATGGAAGGTATCCGGCAAAATCTCACAACAGACTTAAATGACATTCCTGGCTCGGGGACACTAATAGTGACTCCAGAGTGTGTAGAAACATCTCAAGCTCAACTATGGATAGACCAAGAACTAACACATCCTTCGAACATAATGCCATATCCAGATCTACGGATGGGGAAGGAGGGTTGCTTGAATATTCATTTCTACAACATATATTAATCCTGATCGGTAAGGCGGTGGATGAAGTAGTAAACAGAAAGTTGGCAGAAGTTTCACCACCTGGGCTTCAAGATGAGGCAACATAAATGGTTGGAGATTCTAGTAAAACTCCTAAGGTCATGACCAGAACACCAATAAGGGAGGAGGAGGTAAGCACTTTTATCTCAGAAATCGATATATCATGTAAGACTGCCCCTGATTTCTCATAATATCTAGAAAGAAGTTAGGGAGGCTAAACAAAAGATAACAAGTATTTTTTTTTTGGCAAATACATCGCAGTAACCCATTTAAGGAAAATTTTTTGGGGGATGATCTCCCACCTTCGTACCGTTCCCTAGGGTTTGATTAAAGTAACACTACTAATTCATTGATTATTCTATTATTTTAAGAATGTGGCAATCTTACACAAGTTTTCGGATGTAGTAATGTGCCAGGTTTTTCCTACCACATTTACCAAGGTAGCTCAGCAGTGGTGTGTTTAGTTGCCACTTTGCTTAATTTAGAAATTTTAAGGAACTACGCTTAGCGTTTTTATGTCGGTTCACAAGCTATAGGAAATATCAAAAATGTCATTGGAGTTATTAAATGTGAAACAAAAAGATGGAGAGGGATTGTGAGGATATATAGAGCGTTTTAATGACACTAAATTATAGGTGTCATCCGCTTTGAAAGAATTATTGATTAATGCTCAGGACAAACGGTTAAGGATGGGAGAATTCTTTCAGTCACTAGTGGTTATGCCCACACATATCTTTAGAGAAATATTGGCATGAGCATAAAAGTACATACACTTGTCGGAGAATTTAAAATTGAAGAATGAGCCCAATCGGCAGAAAGAACGAACTGATCGAGACAACATTTAATTTTCCAATTTTTTTTTTTGAATTTCATAAAAAATGGATTTAAAAAAGGAAAGTCATTTTCGAGGCGAACCAAAAGGAAGTTCGGCTTCCATTCCCCAAAATTTTAAAAAACAAAAGCTCTGAACAAATAATCCCCATATAGAAGTAATAGAGGAGGGCGCCCCTGTTTGAGCATTATACTCCACTTGCATCACCTTATATGGAAATTTCCAAAGCCATAAAAAAACATCTTGACCTCAAATGGTCAATGACGTATGCCAATAAATCATGGAAAGAGAAATAAGATAAGTTGTTTTGATATTATAATGAGTATGGTTATGACACTAACCAATTTACACATCTGAAGGATGAAATAGAGTGGTTGTTCTAGGTAGCACATTTGAAGGAATTTGTATATGGAAACAAAGGCAAGTACAAGTGAAAGAGGACATACATGAGGTATTCGTCCAAGCATGATGTGGACCCTAAGGAATCTTAAAAGATGGTATATGGGAAGAAGAAAGGTTTGGGTAGGAATCCTAAAAGACAGTGAAAACTTACCATGGTTAAATTTGAAAAAAGCTTAATTTAAACCATAATGGGGTGGGGGCTGGGGGGGGGTTGTTGATTTGGCCCAAAAATGGACAGAGCTAGAGATTTATCTGTAGCTTGGCTTAGAAAGAGATGATTAATATGGGTAAGAGCTAGAGTCGTATAATTGGAGTATGACTCGCCAAAATGAAAAAATGATCTAAGGTGCTTTGTCAAGAACTAAGTTACCCTATACGACCCAACTTAAATTAATGTATAGTCTGATATATGAAAATTTCAAGTCATCCGTTTCAAACTTTTTTAGAAGAGAAGATATCTGGTTGATAAATAATCTAGGGAAAGATGACCTAAGCTATTTATGCAAAATTGAGATAAAGAGGAGAGACTGAATCTAAATCGAAATGAGATCAGGTAGATGCATGTAGTATGTAAGGAGAATTCATGAGAGGTGTATCACTATTTTGCTTGTAATTATTGTGTTTTTTTTCGTGCTTTTAGATAGATTTTTATGTTGATTTTAGTAGTTTTGAGTCATGTTTATTTAGGTTTTTCGCTTGTTTTCTTGTTTTTGTTGTTTTTCGTGTTTCTAGTTAATTTCATATTTAATTGGGTTTAATGGTTCAATTGATTTGTGGATTGGTGAAATTCTTGGGTTTTTATGTTCAAAATCCTATTTTTATATGTAAAGGCATTAAGGGCCAAAGTTCAAGCCAGGTCGTGCCAAGGCGTGCCAAAATCGGTGCCAAAGAGAGGCTCCAAAACGCCAAACTCTCTGGAATACTAGCCAAGGCTCGCCAGGGCACGCCAAACTTCACACCAAGTTGCGCCAGCGCAAGCCAAGGCTCGCCAAAATCCGCGCCAGAACTGCCACACTAGGTAGAACTGCCGACACTGGGTTACCCAGTGTCCGAGCAGCGCCCGGAAGCCTGCCAGCACCCGCGCGCACAGCTCCCGCCACATCCGCCCAGCCACCCGCGCGCACAAGCTTCTCGCACATCCGCCCAAGCACCTTGCCACACAGCGCGCTCGCCTTGCCTCGCGCTCACTCGCGCCACACAGTGCCCCAGCGTCGCCAACCCTCGCCAGGCCTCGCCCTAGCTCGCCAACCCTCGCGCCAAGCTTCCGCCCAGCCGCCCAGCTCAGGCCCCAGCGCCCACGCCCAGGCCCCAGCCTGCCGGTCACCTGCGCCCAACAGCGCCCAGGCTCGGCCATGGCCGAGCCACATCGAGCCATGGTCAAGCCATCTCGAGCCATATCGATCCCAGGGTCGAGCCAAGGGTCTAGGAAGGTGCCTCCGGGTCAAACTTGGTCAAACCCAGGAATTTTAAGCCTCTAAGGTTATTTTAGCCCATTTAAACCCAATTAAATATAATATAAATAGGATACTTCTTTCATTTTTGAAAAATAACCTCTCATTTTCTCCCAACCCAAGCATGGGTTTGGGATTAAAAATCCTCTCTCTAGTTTTTATGATCTAATTTCTCTCTCTTAGGTTTTAGATTCAATTTCAAGCATTGATGTAATTTCATTTCCAAGATTAGATTTAATTTCAAGCACCTCCTTGGGTTTGTAAGCCTATGAAGAATCCAAATACTCCTTTGGATTTTTTTATTTGATGCAATTTAATTCAAGCTTATTTCTCTCCTTAATTCTAGTAAGCTTTCTTCTATTTTATGCTTTGTTTTTCAATTTCATGCATGTTCTTCATGTTATGCTTTTTGCCTTATCACCTTGAATTCATGATGAAACATATGAATTGGCTATGGAATCTAGATGAGTGACACATCTAGGTCATAGATAGGCTCTTGGATCGTCTTGATTTTGAGTTTTTCACATGCTTTATTTGCAATTTAATTTTCATGCTTTGTTTCATGCTTAAATCCTAGATCTACTCTTTGTTGCTTATTATTTTCTTTAAAGTTTTGAACTTTCTTGTTAATTTCTATTGATCTTTCCATTCATGCTTTCAATTTTTGCTAATTTTCATTATTTAGGATTTTATGCATAGTTGTACATTGTGCTTGCATGCTTGTACTTGGTGAAACATTGCATTTTCTTGCTTATTTTCATTATTGGTTTGCATTTTCTATTTGAGGCATACGACGAGGCATCCTACCCACTTGCACTTTCATTTTCTAGGATAGTTTAGCTATTTTAATTTCTTTATTTTCTTTTTATTTTTATTTTCAAAGCTTGAAACACTTTGAAGCCTTCAATCGAATCGAATTTCGATAAGACCGAGCCATGAACTTGTTGATTTATTTTAACACCACTAAAACTCTTCTAACAAAATGGCGCCATTGTGACTCGGCTTGGTTAAGGCTTTCGATTTGGTTGTAGTTTCATTGTGTTTTTAGCTTCTTTGTTAGTTGACATTTTTTTTGTTTGAGTATGCAAGACACGTATAACTATAATTATGGTGGATACATTCCCGGCATGGGAGGGCATGGTTCAAACTATGCCGGGAATGAGATATTGTATAATGGGTATGGTAACGTGGGAGGACATGGTGTAAACCACGTTGCCAATGGTGGATATGGATATGGGCAACCTGGCATGGGAGGGCATGGTGCAAACCATGTCGGGTTTGATAGTTTCTCGGGCGTGAATGGTTATGGAGCTCCAAATTCCTATCCGAACGTGCAAGCTCCATACTCCTATCCGAACGAGCAAGCCTCGACTTCCGGCTCATATGGCTATGGTGCTCCACAAAATTATCCGAGTATGCCGAGCCCGAATCCCGACCCATACGATGGCTCTCTCACTTCTAATTTCGGTTATGCCTCAGTTTATGCCACCTATGGCACTCATGATTCCGATCCGTATGTGTACTTTAGAAGTTCGATCTCTAATGACCAAAACGCCCTTCCCGCCTTTGATATTCCGGTGCATGCTCCTATTCCACCACTCGATCTGACTCTCTTGGCCATGTTGCAAGAAGTAAATGCGTTGATCACTAACTGTGATGCTCTTAATGCTACGTGTGGTGCTCTTAATGCTAAGTGTGGTGCTATTAATGCTAAGTGTGACGCTCTTGATGCTACATTGGATCAAGTTGCGAGCGATATTGATATGCTTAAACGAGCTCATGCGGATTCTTTACTCATGGACATGCTTCAAGAGTTAGTCGAAGAAGCATATATGGAGGCCAAGACTAATGAGGAGGTGGGTAGCCCGGTTATCAATATAGAGGGATGTTGTGAGGATGAGCCCCTTATTATTCTTGATGAGCCCGTTGTGCCTCTATTTGACCCCGTTTTGGGTGAAGATGATTCTCGATGTGTCGTTGGGGGCAACGACGACTTTTTAGAGGGGGTGGGGGCGGGGGTTATTGATGATGAGCTTGGAAAAATT
>BMAC01000298.1:357903-383495 GCA_014905375.1 Phtheirospermum japonicum | reverse complement strand
GGGTTGATGCGCAAAAAATAAGAGAAATAACTCTTATAGAACAGAATTGCAATACGATAAACAACGAATATTTGGTGGATTTTTCAATTTTTCAAAATTAGGCCGGAAAAATAAGTAAACAAAATCGGAAGAAAATTTGTATAACATTAGTTAACTTGCTAGAAATGCATGGCAAAAATCGCGCAAAAAATTTGTATAACAATTTTAGAAATTAGAAAACACAAGGAAACCACCATCTATGTCTTCTTTTTTCCTATTCGAAATTTTGAATATATGAACACAACGTATAACAAAAAGAAATATTGGAAACTCTATAACTTTTTTTGAGACGATGAAGATGATATCCACGAATATCTCTACGATTCATTTCTGATTTTATATCATGGTTTTTTCTTTTTGGTTCGATGAAGTTTTTTTTTTTCATATGTTGCGTCTGTCTTCGTTTTCTTTCTTCATAAAATATCGAAAATGGTGAGGAAAATATATGGCAGAGATATTTTTGGATGAGATTTGGAATATTTATTTTGCGTGAGATTAGGAGTATTTCAATCAAGAGTAGGTCTTGGTGAAGACCGATCTCATAGAATGAGACCACATTTTACCATTTTTGTAAGGGTGACCCATACCCAGGAAACAATCCAAACCCAGACCCAATAACCCAAAAATTGGACCCAACCCCCTTCAATTATTCAAATTTGTCAGAAAAATAGTAAAACAAATCAGAAAAATCTGAAAATTTGCAGGTTGATGCGCAACAATAAGACGAACAATAGTACAGCCCAAAATTACAAAACGAAGAACAACGAATATTCGGTGAATTTTTCCAATTTTCAAATTAGCCGAAAATATAGTAAAAAAAATCAAAAAAATTTGAAAATTTGCAGGTTGATGCGCAATAATAAGACGAACAATCGTACAGCCCAAAATTGCAATACGACGAACAACGAATATTTGGTGAATTTTTCAATTTTCAAAACTAGCCGGAAAAATAGTAACTAAAATCGGGAAAAATCTGAAAATTTGCAGGCTGATGCCCAATAATAATAAGAACAATCGTACATCCCAGAAATATCAATACGATGAACAACAAATATTTGGTGAATTTTTTCAATTTTTCTGGAATATTTGGTGAATTTTTCCAAATTTTCAAACTAGCCGGAAAAATAGTAAAAAAAATCAGAAAAATTTAAAAATTTGCAGGTTGATGCGCAAAAATAAGAGAAATAATCTTATAGAACAGAATTGCAATACGATAAACAACGAATATTTGGTGGATTTTTCAATTTTTCAAATTAGCCGGAAAAATAGTAAACAAAATCGGAAAAATTTGTATAACATTAGTTAACTTGCTAGAAATGCATGGCAAAAATCGCCAAAAATTTGTATAACAATTTTAGAATTAGAAAACACAAGGAAACACCATCTATGTTTCTTTTTTCCTATTCGGAAATTTTGAATATATGAACACAACGTATAACAAAAAGAAATATTGGAAACTCTATAACTTTTTTTGAGACGATGAAGATGATATCACGAATATCTCTACGATTCATTCTGATTTTATATCATGGTTTTTTCTTTTTGGTTCGATGAAGTTTTTTTTTTCATATGTTGCGTCTGTCTTCGTTTTCTTTCTTCATAAATATCGAAATGGTGAGGAAAATATATGCAGAGATATTTTGGATGAGATTTGGAATATTTATTTTGCGTGAGATTAGGAGTATTTCAATCAAGAGTAGGTCTTGGGTGAGACCGATCTCATAGAATGAGACCACATTTTACCATTTTGTAAGGTGACCCATACCCAGGAAACAATCCAAACCCAGACCCAATAACCCAAAACTGGACCCAACCCCCTTCAATTATTCAAATTTGTCAGAAAAATAGTAAAACAAATCAGAAAAATCTGAAAATTTGCAGGTTGATGCGCAACAATAAGACGAACAATAGTACAGCCCAAAATTACAAAACGAAGAACAACGAATATTCGGTGAATTTTTCCAATTTTCAAATTAGCCGAAAATATAGTAAAAAAAATCAAAAAAATTTGAAAATTTGCAGGTTGATGCGCAATAATAAGACGAACAATCGTACAGCCCAAAATTGCAATACGACGAACAACGAATATTTGGTGAATTTTTCAATTTTCAAACTAGCCGGAAAAATAGTAACTAAAATCGGAAAAATCTGAAAATTTGCAGGCTGATGCCCAATAATAATAAGAACAATCGTACATCCCAGAATATCAATACGATGAACAACAAATATTTGGTGAATTTTTTCAATTTTTCTGGAATATTTGGTGAATTTTTCCAAATTTTCAAACTAGCCGGAAAAATAGTAAAAAAATCAGAAAAATTTAAAAAATTTGCAGGTTGATGCCGCAAAAATAAGAGAAATAATCTTATAGAACAGAATTGCAATACGATAAACAACGAATATTTGGTGGATTTTTCAATTTTTCAAATTAGCCGGAAAAATAGTAAACAAAATCGGAAAAATTTGTATAACATTAGTTAACTTGCTAGAAATGCATGGCAAAAATCGCCAAAAATTTGTATAACAATTTTAGAATTAGAAAAACACAAGGAAACACCCATCTATGTTTCTTTTTTCCTATTCGAAATTTTGAATATATGAACACAACGTATAACAAAAAGAAATATTGGAAACTCTATAACTTTTTTTGAGACGATGAAGATGATATCACGAATATCTCTACGATTCATTCTGATTTTATATCATGGTTTTTTCTTTTTGGTTCGATGAAGTTTTTTTTTTTCATATGTTGCGTCTGTCTTCGTTTTCTTTCTTCATAAAATATCGAAATGGTGAGGAAAATATATGCAGAGATATTTTGGATGAGATTTGGAATATTTATTTTGCGTGAGATTAGGAGTATTTCAATCAAGAGTAGGTCCTTGGGTGAGACCGATCTCATAGAATGAGACCACATTTTACCATTTTGTAAGGTGACCCATACCCAGGAAACAATCCAAACCCAGACCCAATAACCCAAAACTGGACCCAACCCCCTTCAATTTTTCAAATTTGTCAGAAAAATAGTAAAAAAAATCAGAAAAAATTTGAAAAATTTGCAGGTTGATGCGCAACAATAAGACGAACAATAGTACAGTCCCAAAATATCAATACGATGAACAACGAATATTTGGTGAATTTTTTCAATTTTTCTGGAATATTTGGTGAATTTTTCCAAATTTCCAAATTAGCCGGAAAAATAGTAAAAAAATCGGAAGATTTTAAAAATTTGTAGACTGATTCGCAACAATAAGACAAATAATCATACAAAACAGAATCGCAATAGGATAAATAACGAATATTTGGTAAATTTTTCAAATTTTCAAACTAGCCGGAAAAATAGTAAAAAAAATTGAAAATATTTGAAAATTTGCAGGTTGATGCCCAACAATAAGAAGAACAATCGTACATCCCAGAATATCAATACTATGAAGAACGAATATTTGGTGAATTTTTTCAATTTTTCTGGAATATTTGGTGAATTTTTCCAAATTTCCAAATTAGCCGGAAAAATAGTAAAAAAAATCGGAAAATTTTTAAGAATTTGCAGGTTGATGCGCAACAATAAGACAAATAATCGTACCAAACAGAATTGCAATACGATAAACAACGAATATTTGGTGAATTTTTCAATTTTTCAAACTAGCCGGAAAAATAGTAAAAACAATCGGAAAAATTTGAAAATTTGCAGGTTGATGCCCAATAATAAGACGAACAATCCTATATCCCATAATAGCAATACGATGAACAACGAATATTTGGTGAAATTTTTCAATTTTTCTGGAATATTTGGTAAGTTTTTTAAATTTTTCAAATTAGCCGGAAAAATAGTTAAAAAAATTGGAAAAATTTAAAATTTTGCAGGTTGATGCGCAACAATAAGATGAATAAACATAGAACCCAAAATTGCAATACGATGAACAACGAATATTTGGTGAATTTTTCAATTTTGCAAACTAGCCGGAAAAATAGTAAAAAAAATCGAAAAAATCTGAAAATTTGCAGGTTGATGCCCAACAATAAGACGAACAATCGTACATCCCAGAATAGCAATACGATGAACAAAGATATTTGGTGAATCTTTTCAATTTTCTGAAATATTTGGTGAATTTTTTCAATTTTTCAAATTAGCCGGAAAAATAGTAAAAAAAATCAAAAATAAATTTAAAAATTTGCAGGTTGATGCGCAACAATAAGACGAATAATCGTACAGCCCACAATTGCAATACGATAAACAACGAATATTTGATAATTTTTTCAAATTTTCTGGAATATTTGTTGAATTTTTTCAATTTTTTAAACTAGTCGGAAAAATAGTTAAAAAAAAAGGAAAAATCTAAAAATTTACAGGTTGATGCGCAACAATAAGATGAATAATTGTATAACTCAGAATTGTAATACGATGAACAACGGATATTTGATAAAAAATTTCAACTTTTCTAGGATATTTGGTGAATTTTTTTTAATTTTTTAAACTGGCGGCCGAAAAAATAGTAAAAACAATCGGAAGATTTTAAAAATTGCAGGTTGATGCGCAATAATAATAAGAATAATCTTATAACCCAAAATTACAATACGATAAACAGCGAATATCTGGTGAATTTATTCAATTTTTCTGGAATATTTGGTAAATTTCTTCAAATTTTTAAATTGGCCGGAAAAATAGTAAATAAAATCGAAGAAATCTGAAAATTTGCAGATTGATGCGAATTAATAAGAAGAACAATTATACAGCCCAGAATTGAAATATGATGAACAACGAATYTTTTGTGAAATAATAAAAAACTTGTGATATTTTAACAATSTTTTGTGATACTTTAACAATGTTTTGTGATACTTTAACAATGTTTTGTGATACTCWAATAACTTGAGTTAAAAATGTTACTTAACTATYTTTTATTTTAAAAATATGTATAAAAAACTTGTGATACTTTAACAATCTTTTGTAATACTTTAACAATGTTTTGTGATACTTGAATAACTTGAGTTAAAAACATTACTTAACTATACTTTAATTAAAAATAGGTATAAAAAACTTGTGGTATTTTAATAATCTTTTGTGATACTTTAACAATATTTTGTGATACTTTAACAATGTTCTGTGATACTCAAATAATATGAGTTAAAAATGTTACTTAACTATGTTTTATTGTAAGAATATGTATAAAGAACTTGTAATACTTTAATAATATTTTGTGATACTTAAACAACTTGAGTTAAAAATATTACTTAACTATACTTTAATCAAAAATAGGTTTAAAAAACTTGTGATATTTTAACAATCTTTTGTGATACTTTAACAATGTTTGTGATACTTTAACAATGTTTTGTGATACTCAAATAACTTGAGTTAAAAATGTTACTTAACTATGTTTTATTGTAAAAATATGTATAAAAAACTTGTGATACTTTAACAATCTTTTGTAATACTTTAACAATTTTTTGTGATACTTGAATAACTTGAGTTAAAAACATTACTTAACTATACTTTAATTAAAAATAGGTATAAAAAACTTGTGGTGTTTTAATAATCTTTTGTGATACTTTAACAATATTTTGTGATACTTTAACAATGTTATGTGATACTCAAATAATATGAGTTAAAAATATTACTTAACTATGTTTTATTGTAAGAATATGTATAAAAAACTTGTAATACTTTAATAATATTTTGTGATACTTAAACAACTTGAGTTAAAAATATTACTTAACTATACTTTAATCAAAAATAGGTTTAAAAAACTTGTGATATTTTAACAATCTTTTCTGATACTTTAACAATGTTTTGTGATACTTTAACAATGTTTTGTGATACTCAAATAACTTGAGTTAAAAATGTTACTTAACTATGTTTTATTGTAAAAATATATATAAAAAACTTGTGATACTTTAACAATCTTTTGTAATACTTTAACAATGTTTTGTGATACTTGAACAACTTGAGTTAAAACATTACTTAACTATACTTTAATTAAAAATAGATATAAAAAACTTGTGGTATTTTAATAATCTTTTGTGATACTTTAACAATTTTGTGATACTTTAACAATGTTTGTGATACTCAAATAACTTGAGTTAAAAATATTACTTAACTATGCTTTATTGTAAAAATATGTACAAAAAACTTGTGATACTTTAACGATCTGTTGTAATACTTTAACATTTTATTACATAAAATTGAGGATAAGGAATAAATAAATACACGGGCACATAAATTTAGTGACTTCTAATAAAATTGTCTTTTGGTCCCTGAAGTAACTTCATTTAGCATTAAGTCTAGTGACCGACTGTTAAGAAAATATAGAAAAGCAACCCACACACAAAAACAAGAAGCCTTTGATTCATGATTTCCTACAAATAAAAACATATCATCACAACCATCAAATTGTAAGAAACACAATCTAATTTACAAATCTAAAATCTTATTCCTCAATACAACTCCTTATTCATTGGATCATCAGCAGATAGCCGCCTCGTTGATAGATACATCACTTGGCAGACGAAGCAGGCAGCAGCAGCAGCTCCCTTCTCCTCCTCCTCGACAGGACTAAACGCACTGCTATGGGACCCAGTCAGCCTCGCCAACACCACAAACGACATCCCACCGAGCACATTATTCAAGCACCTCAAACACCACAACCGACATCTTGAACACCAACGGAGGCAGCCCTTTGTCCAGCAAGTACTCAACCCCGTTCAGCGTTTGGTATCTCAAATTAGCACTCACGCCCATGTGAACAGCCCAAGTAGTCGCGTTCAAAAAAGTCGAGGGTGCCTTGTTCGGCGTCTTGAAACTCGGGTCCATCCTTTTCCTCATCTTAATCAGCCCGTTCGAGATGGCAGTCCCCACAAGCCCGGCACCCAAACCCGATAATGGCAAAATAGGGTGCCCTTATACACCAGAGTGCCAAACCTACTCAACAGACTGTAAGGCCCGGGTTCAAACATGTGGCTTGCAGGACTCCGCTATAGGACTCGAACCACCACAACACAACAAACTCACACGAAGATGAACCTGATTGACCCCTGATCAATATTATCTAACAAGCTTGAATCGCACGATGCGGAAAACTAGCAAGTCCTCAACATTCTCCCAACACCAACATATATTTCTCTTCCAAAATCACCCACGCCTCAATTCCAACCCCATCTCTAGCGTCCATCATCCAAAACACGTTCGAAAACCGTGAGCCTGCATCACAGCCCGAATCCTAGTTTGCATCGAACCCTAAATTAACAGACAAAAATGGCTAAATACGAACACACGAAATGCAAAAATCGAAAAATACTTGAAGCATATTTGAAATAAAAGCCACAAAAAATGGAAAATACAAGAGAAGGCGTAATTAAATCAAACAAAATCTGAAAATTTACCTTCAATTTCAGTGTGCACAGTCGCCAATCAAATTTTGAAGAGTCTTCTCATCTACCGCCGCTATCATCCACTGCCGCCGTCGTCCACCGTCGTAGTCAAAAGCTCTTGTGGTTTTTTTTCCTCTCAGAAGGTTTTCAGAATTTGCCCTCTCACACTCAGACTTTCGTGAGAAGAGATGAAAGTCAGTTCGGGGTTGGAAGAATAACGTTTTTTTTTTAATGCACGGGCGGGTACGGGTTTGCGGGTGGGTTTTGGGTCAGGGCAAATAAATGGTAAAAACTGGGTCTCATAGTATGAGACCGGTCTCACCCAAGTCTTTGTCATAAATAAAATTTTGATACTCGGACAACACTCTTGTCAGGACGAACTAATTGATCACCCGTCAAGCCAAAATATTATACCAATACTTTATAATATAAAAACCAATACATATTAGTAAAAAATCAATACATCATATTATTAATACATTATAATATAAAAATCAATAATTCATAGCACGGGTCAAAGATTTATGAAAAATCAATACTTTCGAATACAAAAATCAGTATATCATAGTACAAAGATATATACACTATAATATCAGATCAAATGACCTAACGAATTATGACCCGTTAATTTAACCTTATAGTATAAAAATCAATAATTCATAGCACGGGTCAAAGATTTATGAAAAATCAATACTTTCGAATACAAAAATCAGTATATCATAGCACAAAGATATATACACTATAATATCAGATTAAATGACCTAACGAATTATGACCCGTTAATTTAACCTAACAGTTTTTGTCTTGATACTCTGTCCACCTCGAATTTGGGAGTGGTCACTTGGCTCCAACCAGTCTGAATTGGGCCTAAGGCACAAAGCATTAAGTTTGTGCCATTTCTTGTGATATGACCTGATGACTCCCTATTGAGCGACATGAAATTTCCATCATGTATAAAGGCTTTATTGATTATAAAGATTACGAGATGTCTTAACCTCAAATGATCAAATATTCAAATAAGTCACAAAGTATTGCGAGAGTTCAAGAAAATATGTGAAAATTCAAGAACATTGTAGGTTGTGTTAGTTTCGGCATTTTTGTGGTTTTTAAAGTCATGAGATTTGAATTTTGAAAGTTTAAATGATTACTAAAATTTTCTTTGTTAGAGTTTTATAAGAGAATTTTATTATTGTATCATATCAAATTAAGTTGGTGTTTTCTTATACTCGAAATTTCAAATCGTTATAAATTTATTATTATTAATTAATGTTGATAAATATTTTAACAAGTTAATCATTTCCCCAAAACTTACAATTTGATACTGCATTCTATATATACATAAATAAAAATGGATATTCAAAAAATTAATTGAGAATAAAGGTAATGTTGTATTTATAAAAGAAAATTTGGATAGGATAATCGTTGTGGTTTAAGATTTGAAAAGGTGGTTTGTTTTGGGATAGAGATTTTCATAATCTCAACCATGACGGCCTTAGGGAAATTACCAAATGGCTTAGAGTTCAAGTTCACATGTTTTGGATATTACTAAACAATGGGTAAAATAAACATTGTCCGAGAAACACAATTCAGCATTGTGCAGTATATATAGGTGGCAAATTCTTCGATGTTTGATATAAGTGGCTTGTTCTGGAAAAAGTTTGTAGAATGTTTATGTTAAAAAGAAAACATATTGAAAGACGTAATATATATTAAAATTTTGATCGAACATATGGAAAATGAAACAATTAATGGAAAATGATATCAATAGTAATCGGCTTCTTTTTATTTTGGACTTGAGTAAAATAAAACCTTCATAAATTAATATTCTATAAATTAATAAATTCTCTAAAATAATAAAATCTCCCGGCCCCGATATGGGCCTTTGTAAAAAATCATTAAGATAAGATAATAAGATAATACACAAAATCCCTTTATAAATATTAGTTAGCATTAAAATCCTAAATTATTAATTTATAAATATTACAATTATAAATATTATGGTAATTTGCTAAAATATGAATATATTGTTACTTGTTTTTTATTCAAATTTAAATCTAATTGGATTTTATCCTTATCTTTTTTAATTGCACTCAAGAGTTCCGGTGTCGAGCTCTCTAACTGCAACAAAAGATTGTGAATAGTTGTTGTCGCGCTCAAAACCTCATTTCTCATGACTGGTTCCAACGGTATTGAATCATCTTCATCTTCATCATTAGTAGTGATACGACACTACAAATCCACGTATGATATATTATATATGTTGATATTTATGGTAAAGCGACCTCATTTCTTGGAAGGAACCTTATTTTATGAAAGGTGGGCAAGCTGGTTTGTATAGTAGCGACCTGGAGTATGAGGATGAGTTCTCGTATAGGGTCGTGACCTCTTATACTTTTATTAGTTGGGCTCTGTCTGTTAGCTCGGTCATGGGCTTTATAAATATTAGGCCCAAATGGACTAATATGGATGGTATTGTGGGGCCCCGATGGACTGTATGGAAAGAATAACAGGCCCAGGCCTATTCTGATAATTTAAGCGAGAGATCCACCATTTATGGGAACCTAGCATAATGGAGAAATTCTAATTCTAAGTCGGTCACGATATTTATGGAATTGTGGGGGGAGAAGGAAACCTTGGCTTGGGGAGGACTTCTCTTGTCTCTAGAAAAGGGGTGCATACCCCTCTTTTATTTTCAAGTGTTTTATGACGGATTGATCTCTCAAAATATCTCTCGCACTATGTAACTTAAGCATCGGAGGACCTTCGTCGGGGCCGTCCTCCGCCTTGTCTGAAGGTGTTGTTTTGCAGGATTGGCTAGATCGCCAGGAGACTTTTTGGAGACTTATCAGGTCGCTGTGACGTATGTGGAAACTGTTTCAGGTCGCTGGTCTTAAATTTGAGGTTAGTAACCCCTATTCTTGGTAACCAATCATTTTGTTTTTATCAAGTGGCGTCGTCTGTGGGAAAGAGGGACATCGAGTCCTTGAGCAAAAGACGTGATAATACACAATTTTCGTAGGTCTAAAATCTGACTGCACTATAAATTTGAAAAATCTTTTCTAACGTTTCAACCGTTAGATAATGTTAAAAAATTTAAAAATCCTCAAAGACCTTATGAATTACGTTCTGAACGGTGGAGATTGGATTCTAAGATGCGAGAAAATATATATAAATCTTTGAGTAAAGCAGATCTTATTTTCGAAAAATTTTGCGCAGCATTTTTCAAAATGCGATTGTGTACAATAAAACAGTTGGATCAAACCAAAATTTTGATATATTATTCTAAACTTACTGAAGTTTAGTCTGAGCGGTGGAGATTTGCATATATAACGCCCCAGGATTGCCCTCCAGACCTGACGGTTAGCCCCACTGTACCGACATGAGTCTTTTCTAGCGCGCTTTGTCCTCACTCACGCGCACCCTAGAAAGACTTCCCAGGGGGTCACCCATCCCACCTCTACCCCAAGCCAAGCACGCTTAATTTTGGAGTTTCGATGAAAGGGCTTCCAGAAAAGAAGATGCATCTTGTTGGTATGAGTTTACCAATCAAATCTATTGAACTTTCCTAGGTAGTCTTCATAATTTGGGGTGTTACAATCTACCCCCCTTAAACTCCCGACGTCCTCGTCACGATTAAATCATCTCAGAATTCGTTTTCAGGCGTTGGGATTCTAGAGGTGGCTCCTACGGGTTTAAGAGTTGTAACCGTAGGTTATCCCGATCTTGGGCTCCCTCTACTGGGGCCTTCTCCCTCACGGGCTTTCCAAACGCGTCACAACCTTGTTCCGCATAGCACTTAGTTCCTAATTTTCGGGCTGGCAAACGACTCTGATACCATTTATAACGCCCCAGAATCGCCCTCCAGACCTGACGGTTAGCCCCATTGTACCGACATGAGTCTTTTCTATCGCGCTTTGTCCTCACTCACGCGTACCCTGGAAAGACTTCCCAGGGGGTCACCCATCCCACCTCTACCCCAGGCCAAGCACGCTTAACTTTGGAGTTTCGATGAAAGGGATTCCAGAAAAGAAGATGCATCTTGTTGGTATGAGTTTACCAATCAAATCTATTGAGCTTTCCTAGGTAGTCTTCATAATTTGGGGTGTTACAGCATATGAGTTCGGAAAAATCGTATAACAAATTTTGAATAGAGATGATCCTATTTCCGATAACAGTTTGTCTAGTTTCTTTTAAAAATTAAGTTATGCACAATTTAACCGTTGGATGAAGTTGAGTTTTGAATATAAAATTTACGAGATATAGTGGTTAAATCTGAATGGTGGTGGAGATCGGGTTTGAAGGTCTGTGGGCGCGAGTAAGGGTTGCAATGCTCGCATCTTACTTATCGATTATTTTTAGATCATTTACTAACAGACTGAGTGCTGGTCTATTTGTTTAGTTTGTATTAATATTGGTTTTTAAGGGTTACTCTATATGTGGCCTGGAATTTAACCCGGGAATGATCAATGCAAACAAACGCGATGAGGTCGCGTGTCCAAATATTCAAGATCTATTTATTTTGTTACTCGAAGTCTAAGGCGATGAGGTCGCGTATCAAGCGAACGCAACAAAAATCAAGATAAGTATTTACTTTCTTTTAAAATTGAAAATATGCAAATTGGGGCCATGTACGTCAATAATTGGTATAAATTGTATGGTTTCATGGGTAACAATGGTGATGATATGGTTTGAAATTATGAGGATATGCGTATGGTTTATTTGATTATATATGGTTTGAAATTATGGAGATATGGGTATGGTTTATTTGATTCTATATGGTTATGGGGATACACATACGTTTTATCTGATTCTTATGGTTTAAAGGTGTGGGGCTACTTGTTTAGAGGAATAAATTGGTATTAGTGTATGGATTACGATTATATTGTTGTACTTGTGCATATAATCTATTTATTTAATTTGTTGGGTTTTTATTTGGTATTTACATGCCCATATATGGTCTGCGTGTCTTGATTAATAATTGATTATGAATTCTTAAAAGGGGTGATTGTTTCTTATTTGGTGGGGGATTATGATTATTTTTTCGTTAACTTTAAACCTTTGAATTTATGCGTGATCATATATTTGGTGGGGACTTATGTGAATAAAGGAACGACTATGAGTGTCATGATTGTTTAATTAACGTTTTTGTAAAAGGAAAAATTCAAACTTCAATTCATCTATAGCACTTTGGAACCTCATGTTGTGCTAATTATATATAATTGAGAACTCTTATGTGGCAATTCATAAGGGTTGATGGGGTGGTAATTATACATGGAGTTGGATAGTTTGGTCTTGGAATTCTTTCACGGGTTTAATAGAATGGATGATGGGTATTAATTATGCGTGGAGAATTTTAATTGGATTTATTTTATATGGGGATATGCATGTGGTTTAACACTTGACGGAGAGGACTTATTTAATTATATATAATTAGGGGATGTGAATAACAATGAAAAAGTTACTCTAATAAAGATAAATAAGATGAGTCTTGGTTAAAGATTAATCGCTTATCAACTCCCAAAGTTCTTGAATGAGTAGCTTCATGCAAACACACTAAGAATTGCTCATCCTTGCAAATTCCCGTATGAAACCATTGCAATATCACACTTCAGTAAAATGGTAATAACTCACTTTTGGATTATCATTTTTGAGATACTATTTTTGTATTGAAAACTAGACTCGTAGGGCTTTTCAGTGGTATATAGTTCGTTTTTTAATTTATTACCTAGCAAAGAAGTTAAATCTTCAAAGTTGGTATATATGCTTAAAGCTCCCGTGTCAATTTATTTGATCCTGTATGGCTTAATGGTGACATGGTGTTTATGGTTATTGGAAAAAGCAATGCTTGGTTTGCAATGAATATGTTTGATTAACATATTTTGGATTATTTGATTTTTTAAGCTCTCTGAAAAATATTGATGTATTCTAATGTGGTTTATTTGGATTAATATGGTATATGGTTTTGTATTGATGTGAGGGGGACAAAATTATACTTTTTATAATAATGGTTTGAGAATTGGCCTGCTCCACCTCGCCTCACAGACTGGAGCAATTATATGAGTTTTAATGTACAGCTTCATGGAGGATTAATTGGACCCGCAAGATTAATTTAATATTTATGGGTGGTTAATTTATAAGTTGCCCAATATGTAACTCGGAGATGGTTAACTTAATGCGAAGAGGTCTCCAATATTTAAGGCCATATACCAGGTCGCGCGTCCAAACATTGACAAAAAGGTGATCGTGGAATTATACTACCTAAAAATAAAAAGGTCGCGCAGTTGGATATTCGAGGAGAGGTAAAATTTTCCTATGGCATCAATATGAATACGTATCGGGTATGCTCTTAAAACCTCGTGAAAGGGACGGTTTCCTATTTTCTGCCTTACTTATTTTTTTATGCGGTTGAACATGGGGGAATAGCTGATTTATGCGATTTAATATGGTTTACCTTATGTGATAAAATTTATTTGGGTCGGTTTACATGGTTATGGTGTGTGATTCGATTTAAATGGTTAAGGTCTACTCACAATTTTGGTTTACGTCGTATTAATCGATGGTTTATGGATTGATGGTTTTATGATCTAAATTATGGAGAATATGTTTGATTAACATATTCTCTACGACCTCAACTTTATTCCCGCGACCTCATTACGGTCTCCGCGACCTCCTTACGGTCTCATGCAACCTCATTATATAGAACAAGGTATGGCTTTATGGTTATGACAAAGTTTAAGCGTCAACGGCTAGAGATTTTGTGAAAATTATTTAATCCTCGATTGACTCATTTACCCTTCGGGGTGGACACTTATTTATGTACCCTTTTGGGCGAGCTATCTATTTACCCTTTGGGGTGGACACTTATTTATGTACCCTACGGGGCGAGCTATCTATTTACCCTATGAGGCGAGTTGTTATTTTGAACCCTTCGGGATGGGATGTTTTGTGTTTTACCCTCCGGAGCGGATGTTAGTTTTATTACCCTTCGGGGCGGGCTGTTTTGTGTTTTACCCTTCGGGGCGGATATTAGTTTTATTACCATTCGGGGCGGGCTGTTTGTGGTTTACCCTTCGGACGGATGTTGGTTTTGTTACCCTTCGGGGCGGGCTGTTTGTGTTTTACCCTCCGGGGCGAATGTTGGTTTTATTACCCTTCGGGGCGAGCTGTTTGTGTTTTACCCTCCGGAGCGGATGTTGGTTTTGTTACCCTTCGGGGCGGGCTGTTTGTGTTTTACCCTCCGGGGCGGATTTTGATTTTGTTACCCTTCGGGGCTGGCTATTTGTGTTTTACCATCCGGGGCGGATGGTTACTTTTTGACCTTAAGTATGTTTGACTTACATATTTGAGGTCTTTTATGGGAAGGATATGTTTGACTTACATATTTTTCCCAATTTTTATAATTTTGTATGTCTTAGAACATATTTGACTTATATGAGTCAAGTGCAGCTTCTCTTGACTAATTTCATATAACTTATGATTTGCGGGTTTTTATGGTTTTCGATGATTGGTTTACATACTACAGGCGACTTATCTTGAACTTGTGGTATTACACGAACAGATTTTGATTGCAGGTTCTAGTTATCTTACTTGCGAACTGTGCAGATGTTAAGTCTTATAAGTTTGTTATTTTTGGGTTTGATTACAGGGTTAACAATTTAGATTGTTGGTACGGTTTGGATGATTTGTTGTAACAGGTTATCATATAATAAAACGCAAAATTGTTCATACATAAACCATGCGAAAAATTGTGAGTTTGGGGGCTATAAAGCCATAAAGTGTTGTGCGGACACTTATTTGTGATTCATGTATCCTCCGAGGTTGATACATATTTATAATGGAGATTTTATGAATTTGGTTATGCCTCGAAACTTTCATTAGGTTGGCTGGAGATTTAATGAATATGGTTAAGACTTAACGCTCTTATCGGGTTGGCTATGGTTTCTATGGATATGGCAATGGATGATGTAGTGGAAGAACATGTTTGACTTACATGTCTTCGCTCAGTCCTTATATATGTTTGATTTACATACTTGGTCTTGTGTGATTTATTTGGTCTTGTGTAATTTATTTGGTCTTATGCGATTTATTTGATCATATGTGATTTGTTTATCCTGTGTGAAGACATGTTTGATTTACATGTTCTTTGTGGACTATGAGTATTTATTGATATTGCGACCTATGTGTAAAACAGGTTTTCTTAGCATTTCCTTTAACATGTTGCTGATAGATAACCTGGTTGAACTTGCATTAACTTGGGGGGATTGTGCAGTTTTCTTGGTCGTCTTTCGTTTAATCAAGTTGACGCGACCTGGTTGCTTCACCTAGTTTTGCATTATTTGGACATGGGGGACTGAGTGGTTTTCTCAGTCCCATGTTATGGTTATATAGTTGCACCAGGTTTGTACATAGTCTGAGTGTTTTATTTGGTTCAAATTACTCAAACTTGAGAACTGAATGGTTTTTCTTGTTCATGTGTAGTTTTATATGGTTATGGTTTACTATTGTTCTACCTTGTTGGTGTATGGTGATCTCTTTCAATTAAACCACGTTATCTTAGGTTGGTGGACATGCTGGTATTTATGGTAGTTTGGGTAAGCGACCTCATTTCTTAGAAGGAGCATTACTTCTGGGAGTTGAGTGAGCTATTTTTCGGGTTAGTGACCTTTCATATAGGAGTAGTGAGTTCTTATGTGAGTTGGCGAGCTAACGAAATGGTTTATGGTTATAAGTCGATGCTTAAGTAATATTTCATGGTTATGGTTTATGGTACGGAATGATTTTTTGGCTAACCTGGTTTTAGGTCGGGTAAATGGCTTATGGTGTTCTGACTTCTTAAGAACGCATGATTATATATTTGGATTATTGTATTTATGTACGACTGCAGTTCGGGAATGGATGGTTTTTTGTTACAGGTCATTGGGTATTTCAAGTCGTTCAATATGAACATGGGGACTTACAAGCGACCTCTTCTTCTTGCAGGAGCATTCTTCCTGGGGTTGAGCGAGCTGATTTTTCGGAGGTCGCCATTTCACGTGACGAGCTCTTATTGGGTGAATAATGCTGTAACTCGGTATTGTGAGCTGGGTTATCTTGGGTTATTCTGATACGCGGTATGGTAAGCTGGTAGGGTAATTTATTTGTGATTTATGTTTGAGTTTTTATTGTGGTTTTTGGTGGTTACGTTCTTTTAACCTTCTGTTTACATATTCTACCCGATTCGTACCTCAATAAGCCAGAATATGGGGGACTAGCTGATACAACACTAAAAATCCACGTATGATATGTGTTGATATTTATGGTAAAGCGATACTTTTATTAGTTGGGCACTGTCTGTTAGCTCGGTCATGGGCTTTATAAATATTAGGCCCGAATGGGCTAATTTGGATGGTATTGTGGGGCCCCGACGGACTGTATGGAAAGAATAACAGGCCCAGACCTATTCTGGTAATTTAAGCGAGAGATCCACCATTTATGGGAACTTAGCATACAGGAGAAATCCTAATTCTAAGTCGGTCACGATATTTATGGAATTGTGGTGGGAAAAGGAAACCCTGGCTTGGGGAGGACTTCTCTTGTCTCTATAAAAGGGGTGCATACCCCTCTTTTATTTTCAAGTGTTTTATGACGGATTTATCTCTCAAAATATCTCTCGCACTATGTAACTTAAGCATCGGAGGACCTTCGCCGGGGCCATCCTCCGCCTTGGCTGAAGGTGTTGTTTTGCAGGATTGGCTAGGTCGCCAGGAGGCTTTTTGAAGACTTATCAGGTCGCTGTGACGTATTTGGAAGCTGTTTCAGGTCGCTGATCTCAAATTTGAGGTTAGTACTCTCTATTCTTGGTAACCAATCGTTTTGGTTTTATCAAGTAGGATCATTAATAATATTAGAAACACTTTCCTCTAGACTTTGAACCATTGAACATTCATCATTTTTCACCCGGATAGTTCACCAATTTGTTGATGTCTATTTCATTGTGATAACTAACATCCTTGATCATTCATTGATGATTTTGCGATGCCTTTTAGATGAGAAAACATGGATGAGTGTTATGAACTATTTTATTTCCATATTGAGATTTATATAGTATATGTTTCATTCATCATGCATTAATATATATAATTGGCTATAATAGTTATTTAAGTGTAACGAATTAATGTAAACATGTATATTTAAATAATTCCAATGAATTGATATTATAAATGAATATATTTAATTAGTTACAAAGAATTGGTTGATGCATGAATATAATCAATGAAACATATATGAATTTATTTATTCTCAATACATATGTACTAAATTTGCTGAATTTAAAAACTCTCTCTTTTAATTAATAAAATATTAATTTAGCGATATGTTAATATCTCTCTAAATTAATAAAAATTCAGGGCCCCAAGGTTATTAATTTATAGAGGTTTTATTGTAACTGGGTTTCCTTAACAAACAAGAAGTAATATTGATCACACATACACAAAATAATTATAACAGTCGTTGAACTGTCAGGATTTGGTATATAAGTAAGTGAACAATAAGTCAATAATAATGATGCCATAAAATAAATTGGCTCATAAAAAGGAGAATGTGGGCCTCGAAAAAACAACAATACAATACCCTCGATTTTTTGAAGTATGGCATTTACCTCGATTTCTTTAATGGGTATATTGTTCTTATCTTTTTTCGAGAGCGGTACTCCATTCATTTAAAAAAATATTAGTTTTTTTAATTATTATTACAACCCATTTTATTTAAAATGCCCAAGAATATTCACAAACTATAAACAAAACATGAAAGAAATTCATTAATAAACAAACAAATGAATTAACTAAAATCAGCACGGGTATTGCTGAAATCGAGCTAGATTTGGTCATTTGTGCGTTCATTCGTGTCTGAAACTCCTGCTGCTGCTGCACACGTAATAGCTCAAATTGATTATATCAATCTTTCGTCGCTTGCTGATTGATGCGACCAAAAAAATTAGCGTTTCAAGAATATGGGGTACTAACCTGAAATACAAAGTCAATGACCTAAATAGCTTCAAATAATGCCAAAGCAACCTGACTGATCTCCAAGAGCCTCCTGGCGAGTTGATCGATCATGAAAAATAAAATCTAAGCCAAGGCGGTGGACGGCCCCGGCGTAGACCCTACGATGCTTAAGTTAACAAGATATTCGAGAGATAATAGTGAACAAAATCAAATCAAACTTATAATAAAAGAATGAGGCTTGAGTCCTCTTTATATAGATAAGAGAAGTGTTCCCCAAGCTAGGGTTCCCTTCTCCTACTATAATACCATAAATATCATAACCGACTTAAAATTAGGATTTCTCCTGTATGCTAAGTTCTCATAAATAATAGATCTCTCCCTAAATTACCAGAATAGGCTTGGGCCTTTAGTTCTTTCTATAACATAGTCCGTCGGGACTCCACAAAACAACCGATATTAGCCTGCTAAGGCCCAAAAATCATAAAGCCCAACACTCAATGTTAAGCTGCCACTTAGCACCGAGCTGGTACAATGAGACCCATGTCATAAGAGCCCGCTACCCTATATAAGAGATAACTACTCTCATACTTCAGGCCGCGGCTCCTTAGAACAGCTCGCCCAGCTCTCAGAGAGAATGCTCCTTCCAATAAATGAGGTCTCTTACCCATATTACCATAAATACCTGCATATAGGCGACGTGAACATTTGATATCGTATTACTGATCTCATCTTATAGCCTTTAACTCCTCCCTTTGCGCCTGTAGATGCGTTTAGAACTCCCTCACCTAGATCCTGTCGTGTTGGGAGGAGGAAGAACCACTTCTTATAAAACTCTTCATAGAAGCCACCAACTTTTCGAAGCAGTCGGTGCCGTAATATCATCCCTTACTCAACCCGACGATGTCGATATAAAAATGGTCAGGGCCAACTTCGTGAACTGGATCCTGTGAAGAAGCGCGTGCCTCTTCCATACATCATTGGTATTCCTCCTAAAATATAAGTCGTTAGTAAATTCTACATGAAAACCAAATAACAAGTAAAGGTATAACTTTTTAATATAAAAAGAGACATAAATTAGTATTACTAGATCTCTTATCGACTCACGTGCTGTCACCCTTATAGTGCGCACGCACAGAAACTTAGTACGGAGTGGTCGGCTCACCCATCTTCCACTCCTGTATTCAAATAAAATTATCAAATAAGTAACATTAAATAAATATATAATATACTATGATCTAGTTTTACTTACGATATCATAAGAATAATTAATCGTAGATCTAAACCCCTCTATTGTGATTCGACATCCCAGTACCCGGATCAGCAGGCTCGTTCCCCCTATTGGCGCTGCACTTGTTGGACCTCTTCTTATTCTCGAGTTTATCCTATTTTACATTCCATGTCCTAGTTGAGATGCATGACAAATAGATTTAAATCATTAATAATTTATAATAGTAAAATTTTTAATTTAATAAAAACACATAAGAAAACCATTTGCCTCCAGATGCCCTCGTTAACAATCTTTGATGGCTAGCCAGTCTGATTACGAGTTTTCTTATACTCGTTAAGCCGCTTCCCACACTTGTACTCCATCATGTGAAAAAATATCGTCATCACTTGTTCATTACTATACAGCTCCGTGAACACGATCCTACAAAAAGAAATAGTTACAATTAATTTGATATATGATTCACAAATTACATTAATGATTAATGAATTTAGAAACGAATAAAACCTAACTATAAAAATCTAAGGTTAAATCCTAACTATACAGTAAACCCTAAAATAAACCCTAATTATATAATAACCCCCAAAAGAAATACTAAATAAATAATAAACCCTAAATATATAATAACCCCTAAATTAAACTCTAACTATACAATAACCCCTAAAAATTAATCCTAGTTATATAGTAACCCCTAAATTATACCTTATTTATATAACAACCCCTATGAACCCTAATTATATAATAACCCCTAAATTAAAATCTATTTATATAACAACTTCTAAAATAAATACTAATTATATAATAACCTCTAAATTAAATCCTAATTACATAATAATCTCTAAATTAGACATTAATTATATAATAATCCCTAAATAAACCCTAATTATATAATAACTCCTAAATTAAATTCTAACTATCCAATAACCCCTAAAATTAACCCTAATTATATAATAAACTCTAAAATAAACCCTAATCATATAATAACTCCTAAATGAAACCCTATTTATATAGTAACCCCTAAATTAAACTCTAATTATATAATAACACCTTAATTAAACTCTAATTATATAATAATTTCTTAAATAAATCTTAATTATATAAAAACTCCTAAATTAAATTCTATTTATATAATAATAAACCCTAATTATATAACCCCTAAATTAAGTCTTTTTATAGAATAATCCGTAAATTAAACCATAATTACCCAATAACCCCCAAATGAAACCCTAATATATAATAACCCTTAAAATAAACCCTAGTTATATAATAAATCCTAATTAAACCCTATCATGAATTTTAACTAAATCATAAAAATAGATTAATTCATAAAACAATTGAAACATAATTTCAAAATAAATAACAAAAAAACCTTATTGTACAATATGGAGATGTCGGCTCAGTGGTGCTTTGCTGGCGACAGCAGCTCATTGGCAGTTGGCTGAATATAATGGAGACGGTGGTGGTTGGAGATGGTGTAGGTGGTAGCTCGATGGGTTGATGGCAGCGGGGGCTTGGTTGCTCGACTGAGGGGGTAGTTAGGCGGAGGCGACAGCTTGGTGAGGCGCGGATGAGGAGAAAGGATGTGAGAGCAACAGGCGAGTCCTGCTGCTAATTATTTAGGTTACGGACCGAGGGAACTTAATGCCCTCAGTTTTTCTCGAGGAAAATAAGTCCTCTCATTTTTTAAATAAAATAAATTGAAACAGTATAAAAAAGTATTTCCCGATCAATTAATATTTCATAAATTAATATTTCTCGTGGTTCTAAAATATCGACTCCCACCTCGTGATATCTTCATTCAAAATAATGACGATTCAAGATTCATGTTTCCAATGGAATAAGTCGATCACTTATATCGTAGATACTTTGATCAAATTACACTACAAGTGTCAATACATACATGTTTGGTGATGGTTATGTAGTAAAGTCAGGTTAAATACATTTTAAATGCGGAAAAATCACATTATATGGTTTATTTTAATGCAATTATATTTTTTAAACATTTCTTACATTTTTTTAATTTAAAAAAAATCAAAGGGAGTTATTTCCCCTTGGAAAATCTTGAGGGGAACTTAATGCCCTCGGTTTTATTCCAAGAGGAAATAAATCCCCTCGGTTTTTTAATTTAAAAATGAATTTTTTTTTAGAAAAAACGTATTTACAGATCAAATTGTATTTCCCATGGTTCTAAAATAACGAAACCCACGCGGTGATATCTTCACAAAATAATGACGCTTCTTTATTTACGTTTCCATGGAATAAGTCGATCGCTCGTATCGTGGATATGATTGATCATATTACAAGACACATGTCAATACATACATGTTCTATGATAATTACATAGTAAAGCCAGGTTAAATATATTTTACGTGCGTAAAATCATATTATATGATTTATTTAATACGAATATATGTTTTTTTAATCTTATTTACATTATTTTATTTAAAAAAATGAGTGGACTTATTTCCCCTCGGAAAATCCCGAGGGGACCTTAATGCCTTTGGTTATTTCCGAGGGGAAAATAAGCCCCCTCTATTTTCAATTTAAAAAAAAAAGAAAAATGTATTAACAATTAATTAGTATTTTCTGTTGTTCTAAAATATCGAAACTCACCTCGTGGTATATTCAAAAAAATAACGACGCTTCATTATTTACCTTTCCAATAGAATAAGTCAATCGCTCGTATCGTGAATACTATTGATCAAATTACCCAACACGTGTCAATACATACATATTTGATGATAATCATGTAGTAAAACCAGGTTAAATACATTTTAAGTTCTTAAATCACATTATATGATTTATTTTAATGCAATTATATATTTAAGTATTTTTACAATTTCTTATTTATAAAAAACCGAGGGGATTTCTATCCTCTCGAACAATCCTAAGGGGAACTTAATGCCCTCAGTTTTTCCCAAGGGAAAATAAGTCCCTTCATTTTTTTAATAAAATAATTGAAAAAAATAGAAAAACATATTTACTGATCAATGTTTTTACTGATCAATTAGTATTTCTCGTGGCTCGTTGTATCTTCACAAAAATAACAACGTTTCATTACTTATGTTTCCAATGGAATAAATCGATCGCTCGTATCGTGGATACCATTGATCAAATTACCCGACACGTGTCAATACATATATATTCGGTGATAATTATATAGTAAAGCCAAGATAAACATATTTTTAAGTGCGTAAAATCACATTAATTGATTTATTTTAATGCAATTATATTTTTAAAAAAATTTACAGTTTTTTCTATTTAAGAAAATCGAGGGGACTTATTTCCCCTTGGGAAATCCCGAGGGGAAGTTAATGTCCTCGGTTTTTTCCAAGAGGAAATAGTGCTCTTAGGATTTACTAAGTAGATTTGCAATCGGTATATTCGCCTTCACTAATCTTTCTGTATTGTCTTCAGTAATAATTACGACAAACGTTGACGCTGTGTTTTCGAAGGATTTACCAAAAGTGACCTTACTGAAGGTATAACAACTCGGTAAGATCTACCCTCAGTAATACCGAGGATAACTTTCCCCTAGGTAATGGCCTCGGTATTTTACTGTTTTCTTTAATATTTAATAATGATGATGTCACATATATTATTAATTTTTTATAAAAGTATTTTTTCAATTTTTTTAAGAAAATTTCATTTATTTTTGTTTTTAACTAGTTTTCGATGCATTAATAAATTATATTATGCAACTTCCCATACACTATTCTGCAGTTTCAGTGGTACTATAGTGCATGTTTCATGAAACTAAAGTAGTAGTAGTACTAGGTGGATAGTACAATAATTAGTTATCTTATTGTTACATAATTTTGATATCAAAAACTTTAAGAATATATATACACTATTGCACATTTTCCTTACAATACTTTGAATTATTGTTACATAATTGTGATATCAAGAATATATATACACTATTGCACATTTTCCTTACAATACTTTGAATGCTTAATGTTGCAACAATAGTGGTACTATTGTGCATTTTCATTACACGCATCATCCTCAAATTCATAATTGTGCAGAATAGCACTCAAGCACAATAGACAAAATAATATTTTTTGAATTATTATTACTATTATTATTTAATCTTAAATATTATATTAATATAAATAATATTTAATAATGAAATAAAGAAATCATTTTCAATAAATCTAAAATGTACAATCAAATATGATGGTATTCATTCTGAAGTCCCAATGTTTGAGATTCATTCACATTTTTCACACTAGACTCATCACCCATTGTCACAAATAAATTGTCCATGCTCTCTTATAATCTCTCGAATTATAACTATTCTATTTTCAGTTCAACATCAGTACTTGATCGAAGATTTCTCGACGCTCTAGAAATCGTCTCCGCAATAGTACGGAGTCGACTGTAGATGCGGTGAGTTGTCCTGAGTCGTGTCTCTCGAGGATGGATGTGATCGGCTTTCGGTTTTCTTTATCGTTCTTATCGTCGGTTCGATTAAGCTAATTTAACCCTAGAAAGCGATAATCATTTTTCGGTTTCTATAACTAAGAATGAAATTGAAAATTAAGATTTAAAAACATGAAAAGCTCTTAAAGGAAATTAAAGCTTATATTAAAAACGATCAATTTAAACTAATTAACTTATTAAAACTTAATAATTTAAATTAGGGAAATGGAGGAAAAATCAAAGTCAACTTATTTGAATAAGTCAACATAAATACTTAGCATTGATTAAGGGTTTAAAAAGGAAGATCTTAATAAACTTTTACTAACTTAGAAATTGATTATAACTTTATAACTTAAAAGCATAAGTTCATAAGCTAGAAAGCTATAAAATGAAATTGAAAGTTTGATAAGCAAAAGAAACACTAAACTAATGATCCAAAATACAACACAATATTAAAAAGGAATAACATGAAAATAAAACTAGATTATAGAAGGATATTACCAAATGTATGTGATTACAAAAGCTTGAAGGAGGAGAAGCTTGAAAGCTGAATGATTCTTCACAAAGGAAACTTAAAACAAAGCTTGAAGATTAAACTACTAAGATCTTAGCTTAACTAATCTATAACTAATTACTAGGAATTATAGAAATTAAAATAAGTAAAATATCAAAAGGGAAAGTTTTCTCTGGTTTTTGGTGAAGCTCTCTTGGAGAAGAAAGCCCTGATGCAAGTTGTCTTATTGAAATGACGTCTGATTGCTAATATCTTCAAAAAATCTGCTTTTCAGTCGATCGACTGAGAAAAAGCAGTCGATCGACTGGCAGTCGATCGATCGTGTCGGCAGTCGATCGACTGCGATGTCAAAATGGCCTGAAGCCCTGTAATTCCGTCGATCTTGAGAGGACCCAGTCGATCGACAGCAGTCGATCGGCCAAGTAGGCAGTCGATCGACTGCCATGTCAAAAACTTCAAAACTCGCTGGAATCCAGTCGATTTTAGCCGGGTCAGTCGATCGACTTAAAGGTCAGTCGATCGACTGAACATTCAGTCGGTCGACTGGATTCCAGCGCCCGGCTCGATTTCTCGTTCTTTTCGCGTCCGCCGGTTTGTCGAACCTCGTCCGCTGCGCTTCTTTGCTTTGTCCGTCCATTCCCGAGTCGAGTATCAACGATCCCAAACGAGCGTGGGCCCCGCTTGGACGTCCTACGGCCAAGAAAAATGGAAACGTGAAAATCTACGAAAATTAATAACAAAACGTACAAAAACTAAGAAAAATCTAGAAATACGAAAAACGGCCAACCCGACTCCTAAAGCAACAAAAAGCAAGCGAAAAAACACGCAACGTGAAACAAAATCGAAAATGAAAAATATGTACAAAAAGATGCAAATCAGTACTCATGCCACCAAATTTTCCTCATACCAACCACAAGACAAAGGTTCTTTTAAACTCATCCACTAGTTTCCGTCGTATCAACCATACTATTTACTATTATTATTGTTTATCGTAAAACACATGTTTTCAGCTCTGAATATATATATAGTCATGAATTTTAATACC
>BMAC01000298.1:296903-347054 GCA_014905375.1 Phtheirospermum japonicum | reverse complement strand
CATCCATTAAACATTTGAATATCAAAAAGTAAGGACTTTGAAGAAGGAGGAAATGCTTATTGTATTCCCAAACTACCAGCGCATCATTTCTTAGTTAATTAACCAGGATCGAGATGAGCAGTGTATAAGTGGAAGACAATAATCTTTTTTTTTTTTGGAAATAAAGTAACTTGTTCGGTTGGGAAACACGAATAGAAGAAGAGTCATGGATTTTGTGAAGGTGGCACGGAGTGCGTCTCGTTGTCATAGAACTACAAGGATCGGGTGTTGATCGGTAAATACGCATTTTCAAATTTTTTTTTCGAATTTAAATAAAAAATTGAATTTTTTAAAAAAAAGTGTTAAAATAAAACAAATCCCATCATTTTACGCACGGGGGTGGGGGGGGTGGGGTGGGTGGGTGTGGGTTTGACCCGGTGTCTCTAGAAAAATATCACCGAGCATATGCGTATTTACATGTGTCTTGTAATTCTACCAACAACCAAGATACGATCGATCGATCAACTTGTTCGGTTGGAAAGGTGAATCAAAGAAGCGCTTGATTTTTTGAAGGTGGCACGGGGTGCGTCCTGATGTCATAGAACCACGAGGATCGGGTGTGTATCGGTAAATACGTATTTTCTATTTTTTTATTTATTTTGAATTTAAATAAAAAAATCCAAAAAAAATAAAAATAGAAAAGGCGTAAAAATAAAAAAAATCCCATCATTTTACGCATGGGTTTGGGGGTTTGGGGGGTGGGGGGTTGGTTTTGACCCGGTCTCGTTAGAAAAATATCACTGAGCATGTGCGGATTTACACGTATCTTGTAATTCGACCAACAACCAAGATACGATCGATCGATCAACATGTACAGTTGGAAACGCAAATCAAAGAAGCATTGTGATTTTTTGAAGTTGGCATGGAGTGTGTCTCGATGTCATAGAACTACGAGGATTGGGTGTTGATCGGTAAATACCCGTTTTCAAATTTTCTTGATTTTTTTAAAAAAAGAACGAGGGGAACAATCTCCACTCGGAAAAACCGAGGGGAAATAGGTTCCCCTCAGAGATCCCGAGGGGTTTTAATGGCCTTTTGTAATTACCGAAGGTTTTGTCGAGGGCCTTATTGCCCTCGGTCCGGTTTATTAAAACAGCAGCGGGACAGCCCCCGCTGCTCACTCTGCAACCAAAGCCACCAAAAAAAATAGATCTCTACCGCTCGCCGCTTTCCACTGTCCTCTCCATAGCCACCGCTCGCTGCCTCTTCCGCCACCACAACAACTAGCAGCCGGCGGCGTCTTCTCCAGCCACCACCCGCATCTCCTTTTTTTGTTGTTGTAATTTATATAATTTTAAGGTTGATTTTAGGGTTTAATTTATAATTAGGGTTAGTTTAAGAATAAGTTTTAGGGTTTAATTTATAATTAGGGTTGAATTAAGAAATAATTATATAATTAGGGTTCAATTAGGGATAATTATATAATTAGTGTCGAATTTACAAATAATTATATAATTAGGGTTTTAGGAATAATTATATAATTAGGGTTCATTTAGAGATAATTATATAATTAGTATTGAATTTAGAAATAGTTTAGGGTTCAATTTATGGATAAGTATATTCAGAGTTGAATTTAGTAATAATTATATAATTAGGGTCAATTTATGGATAATTATATAATTAGGGTTGAATTAAAAATAATTATATAATTAGGGTTAGATTTAGTAATAATTATATAATTAGGTTAATTATATAATTAAGGTTGAATTTAGACATAATTATATAATAAGGGTTCAATTTAGGGATAATTATATAATTAGGGTTCAATTTAGGGTTAATTATATAATTAGGGTTTAATTTAGGAATAATTATATAATTAGGGTTCGTTAGTAAAATTAGGATTCGATTAAGAAATTAGGGTTCGTTAGTGTTCATTAAGGGTTCAATTATGCTATTATCATTTAAAGTGTATGCGATGGTTGTTTTTAAATGTTGTGGTGATCAGTTATGTTAATTTAATGTATCTTATGTTTGTATTTATGGTTTAGTTGTGATTGATTGATGTTGTGATCGGTTGGGAAGATATCGGTGATGACATGGTGCATGAATCCGGCCGGGAGGTTTCGTTCCTCGAATAACGGTTTTCAAAATTATTCTAAAAAGTGATGGTGGTTTTAAAATATTTTAAATTGCTGGTGATGGTGGTTTTGAAATACCGTGGTGATCGGTACGTGGATGTTGTGTTTAACATATGTGTTATTTTGTAGATATTATTTATATGATGTGATGGTGGTTTTGAAATACCGTGGTTTTACATTGTTGATTGATGTATACGTTTGTAATGACGTTGTTTGTGGCGCCGGCCGTGGAGGTTTCGTCCCTCCAACAATCGGGTTTAAAATAATTTTGATCCAGAATATAATCTTTCTATCTACACTCAAACAATATACCTTAGACTCGTTTGTGATTTAGTATCGAATAGAGAATTCGATACTAAAAACTGAATTGTCCACTTATTTGGACAGTTTGAGAGCGTGATTGTAATATGGATCATCTTATCTATATGTTTTTTTTTGTTGATTATAAAAATTTTGGTTTAGTAACTCTTTGTTCTAGAGTGCACTTCAATATATATGTACTTGGAGAACTAAAGGGAGATGCTGCCAAAATTCTTAGTCAACAAAAATTCATATACTAAGAAGCTGTATTACCGGAAAAGTACATTTTTGAATGCGATAGGGCCCTTACCGAAAACTTAATCATTTTCTAACCACCCTCATGCTGCCCATTTTTCAATGAATCAATATAACAATCGTATAATATTAGGATGAGTTCTGATCGTAGTTGGATGTACAAACGAATCAACAACGACTTGTTATCCTCACAATTCGTGGATGGAGTCGAGAGCTTTATTAAATTTTCTCAAGCACATTTCGCTCATAAGGCCGGATAGAGGCTGAAGTGTCCTTGTAATCATAGTAGATGTAGGAATAATAGGTTTTTCGACATCAATGAGATTAAGTACCACTTGCTTAGACACGGGTTCAAGTTGAGTTACTATATATGGATTTACCACGGAGAAAGCTTGCTCGCCACCTCTAGACACCATCAAAATTTTCACTCTAGAGGACCCTCTTACATTGCTTCTGCAGAATCATCAAACACATACATTAATATGGTTCAAGATGCAACTGGTCCAGATTTTGATGTGGTTGCTGATATGGAAGAGTTGCCGAACCATGAGGCTCACAAATTTTAAGACATGTTGAAAGTTGGAAATCAGCCATTGTATCCGGGGTGCGAGGGACATACTCAGTTGTCATTAGTTTCCCGTATCATGAATTTGAATTCAGAGAACCACATGTCTCAGAAATATTATTATCAATCGAGTGAATTAATCAAAGAGATTGTACCAAAAAACAATCTCGTACCCGATAACTTCTACAACAGTAGGAAGTTGTAAGGGTATGGGCTTACCGGTCGAGAAGATAGATTGTTGCAATAATAATTGTATAATCTACTGGAGAGATGATTCAGATTTGAGAATATGCAAATTTTGCAATGAATCTCGGTTTAAATCCGTTTGTCAAGGCAAAACAAAACAACAAAAGGCTCGCATCGCTTACAAGATGTACTATTTTCTATTAACTCCTCGTCTACAGAGGTTGTACGCATCTAATGCTAAAACAAAAGATATGAGGTGGCATGCTGAACACGTGGTTGAAGATAACGTTATGCTCCCCCCATCTAACTCAGAAGCTAGGTAACATTCCAACTAGACTCATCAAGGTTTTGCGTCTGAATCTCGAAACGTGAGATTAAATCTTTGTATAGATGGTTTTCAACTATTTGGAAGTTTTAGCGTACAATATTCATCGTGGCCTGTCATAGTTACACCCTAAAACTTGCCTCCGTGGATGTGTATGAAAGAGAAGTTCATGTTCCTCAATATTCTTGTACCAGGGCCAAAGAATCCGAAAGATAATCTCGATGTATATTTGCAACCTCTAATCACCGAATTGAATCAGTTATGGATGGTTTGAGCTCCCTCGTATGATATATCTAATAAACAAAAATTCCAATTGCGAGAATCCCTTATGTGGACAATTAGCGGTTTTCCTGCGTATTCTATGTTATCCGGATGGAGTACGGCGGGTCGAACAGCTTATCCCTATTGTATGGAATGGTTAGACACCTTCACTCTTAAGTGTAGTGGGAAGCAATCGTGGTTCGACAATTACTGGACATTCCTTGAATGCGGTCACCATTTTCGAAAGGATAAATGACACTTTCGAAAAAGAAGATCTATCGAGACTCACAGCCGAACGTCTGCTCAGGGACATAAGTTTTGAAAGAGATAGAAAGATTGGGGTTTTAAAAATTCACTGAACTAAATGCAACATTCGTTAATGCAATAATATCAAGAATGTCTAGTTGGAGAAAATGAAGCATATTTTGGGATTTGCCATATTGGAGAACTAACTTTATTCCCACAATTTAGATGTTATGAACATAGAGAAAAATGTGTTTGGCAATGTTTTCAACACAGTGATGAATGTCAAAGGAAAGACCAAGTACATGTCTAAATCAAGGGAAGAGTTGAATGAGTATTGTAATCGTTTAGAGCTGGTGCCAAACGGATCAGGAAAGTTTTTTAAAGCCTGTTACACACTTGATAAGCCATCGAAAGCTGCATTGTGTGATTGGATGAGATCCCTTTGATTTCCAGATGGGTACGCATCAAATTTAATCAAAAAAAAAAATCATGATTGTCATGTATTCATGCAAAGGTTGATACCAATAGCCTTTTGTGAACTGCTTCCTTCAAATATGTGGAAGGCTCTAACCGAATTAAGCCTATTTTTCAAGGATCTCACATCAACAATAATTCTCACCAAAGATATGAGTCTTCTTGAATGTGACATTCCATTAATATTGTGTCAACTAGAACTGATCTCCCCTCCACGTTTTTTGACTCGATGGAGCATCTGCCCATTCATCTTACGTATGAGGCGAGAATTTCTTGCCTAGTGCAGTATAGATGGATGTATCCGTTCCAGATGTATCTTTTCAAACTAAAGAATAGCGTGAAAAGTAAGACGAGTGTTGAAGGTTCGTTAGCAAATGCATATCTGGTCGAAGAGGCATCAACTTTTAGTTCATATTATTTTGAAGATCACGTTTCAATAAAAAGAACAAATTTGCCTACAAATAACGACGGCCTGATGAAATTCCATTGGTGTTTAAGAAATATGGGGAGACGTTTGGTACAAACAAAAAAAGATTCCTAAATTGTGTGGAGGTTCAAGAATATGTTAGGTACGAATACTCTTTTCAATTTATACAATAAATGTATATATATGTACTAATATTTTTTTTACTCAATTATCTAACGAATGGTGTAGTATTTACATGAAGACCATTCAATGTCTCCAACCAAACATTACTGATGATAGGCTCAATGAAAAATTGAGAAATGAATTTACCAATTGGTTCAAACATTACGCAAGACGTTTAATACCGAGATGCATACCACTTAATTACCATACGTATTTATCTAATATATTTCCTAAATTAAAAATGATTCTTTAATGTCATAGGCTAGAGATCGTTCGAACAATGAGATCGATGTGAACATTAGGAGCCTAGCTGAGGGTCCATCAAGATGTGTGAAAATGTATAATGGATGTAAGAGAAATAGTTATAAAATTCATACAATTGAGAACGGATCTAACAAAGCAATATCGAGCAGTGGAGTATGCTTTAAAGGGTCAAACTATGGGGAAACCTCGTATGATTATTACGTTCGTCTCATAGAAATTGCACACCTCGAATACACTAATTTGTACATATTTGTATGTAATTTTCATATGTTTTTGCATCGTGCGTCGTGTGCTTTTAGGGTGTTTAGGTTTATCTTTTTGTCATTTTTCTTGCTTTTGATGTTTTTCGTTTCGTTTGGTGTTTAATGTGTTTCTACTTTATTTTATATGAAATAATCTAATTTTGCTTAATTTCTAGTTTCAGCTTCAAGACAAAGATGACGAGATGCACAACGTGCTGCCGATGCCCGCAGCCAGCGCCGCGTCGACGCCGGGAGACGCCCGCGTCGGTCGACGCATAGCTACAGTAGTGTCGATCCTAGCTCTGTCGATCGACGCACTTGAAGAAGCAACTTGCAGTCGCATTGATCCGTGCACTGCCTAGTCGACGCGAGCATCCTGACTCGAGTCGACGTTGATGCTCGGCATGGGTCGGTCGACGCACCTACGGTTGGGCGGTTTTTATAGGGAAAATCTATAAATAAAAGTGGTTTTCTTCATTTAAACATCAGAAAACATGGGGCCAAGGTTCCTGTTTCGACCCAAACTATGACCAACGTCAAGAACAACGCCCGGAACCTTGAACACCCTCTTGATCTGCACACAAAAACACGTTAGAAAGGACCACCGGTGGTTTTCCGGTGGAAACCTCTTCGATGCTTAAGTCAGTAAAGCGTATGAGGTTTCTCTTAGCAAGCAAAAAGGAATGCACAAAGAATGACATACCTATCTCAGCCTTGGGGCTGAGATATTTATAGTTTCTCCTAGTGGGGACCCCAGTCGGTATCTCAGGAGCACATGCCGCGAATCACAGGCCGTTACGCAACCAATTCTGACAAGTGGTCCCACTTGTCTCTTTACTGTAAATCTGGAAAACAGGTCTTCCCCGTTCAAGGTCTTCCTCAACACCACCTCAATATCAATATCGGACTTGAACCTAGTTAGGTCTTCCCTGTTCCAAGTCTATATTACTTCAGTATCAGCGTCAGGTCCAACTCTATCCCCAGGGTCTTCTGGCAGAGCACTTTCGTCAGCTCAATGTGATCCCCGGGCTGTAGTGATCTCTCTTTAAAATGGTCAGGTCATGAGAAATCCCGAGTTGTGACCCTCCTTTCTTGATGTCCTGTTTTCCCAAGAGGCCTAACCAGACCTTCTTTTGAGACCGAGCTGTTCTCTTTTACTTTCAATTATCTCTTAATCAGATCTAACCCAATTTGAGTCGGACCTCTATATTATCATATCAACTCCTCCCCCCGCAAGTAATTGGGGTAGAGCTCACTTTTTCCTGAGGTTCCCTTAATTTAATAAGGTCCCATACTTTTATTATTTCTCGTACTAGAACGGATCCCTAGAAATCCGCCTGACAACAAGGCCTAACTATTGGCATTAGTGGTGTCGGTCCACATTCCCAGTCGGTTACCATTCGCATACGCCTCCAACGTACTGACACGTCAGCCCTAGTCTAGGACGGTTGACGCTCCAGCTCACCACTTAGGGCACTGTTCACCTGCCCATATTAAATGTGGAGATCCCATCAAATCCCGCATTTATCGATTTCCGTTCTTTTTAAATTTATCTATTCCTCTTTTATTCCCGCTGAATTCTCACTTTGCATTTCTCATTTCTCAAAATCTTCCAAGTCTCCCTTTCCTTTTCTCTCTAAATTTTCGGTGATCTTCTCTGATTCAAATTCCCCAGCTTGATTTTTCCGACAATCTTTTACAAACCAGGTATCTTTCTTAGCCCTTGATCTCTTTTAATTTTCCTAAAATGACGTCGCCTTCTGACACTCCCCCTACTAACGCTTCTCCGCCATCTGCTACTCCGGCGGCGGTGGTATTTTCTTCCTCCTCGTTTTCAGACCCTCTTACGATGGCGAGAGCCTCTTCTCCTTCCCTATCTAGTGCCCCCGCACTGGAATCCGATTCCTTGTCCCTTTCTTCGGCGGTGACCGCGGCGGTGGCTGCCATTTCCTCCTCCTCTGGCGGCCAGGAATATCCCCCGGCCGTTGCCGACCACCCCAAGGTCACATCTATACTGAGTAAAAGGACGGTGGAGGAAATCCGTCATAAACATAAAATCTCCGACCCTTATGATGCCTATTGCCCTCCGGACGGTATTTTAGCCTGTCAATCGCCGGCAGGGTGGTTAACCTTTTACCAAGACCTGTTCCAGGCAGGTCTACGCCTCCCCGTACACCCTTTAATGCTGGAAATAGCCAAAATATACCAGATACCCATTTTCAGATTCACCCCTAATTCCTTCCGCATCATGGTTTGTTACAGTCTGGCATGTGCTATGCTGGCCTAGACCCTTCCGCTCACACCTTTTTCCAGCTTTTCCAAGCGAAGAGCTCTTTTCCGGGCTGTTTTTATTTGACAGCCAGACCTGGAGTTCACTTTTTATTTAATCTCCCTACCTCCAACAAGGATTGGAGGAAAAAAATATTCTTTGTTTATTGTAGCGAGGATTGGGGTTTTAACCCTAATCCCATTGAAAGGCTGCCTTCATATCCACCTCTGTCATCTACAAACAGGTTTGCCCGTATAAAAAAGATCATCTCTATCCTAAATGAGAATACCCTCCATGTGACTGACCTTCTCCTTCCCTTTGTCTTAGACTTTTTCAACGATTGGTCAGAAACAGCCCATTTGACCAAAGAAATTGGTATAGTTTCTTTTCTTCTAGGTTCATTTTGCTTATTTATTTTATCCTTACCCTTTTTCTTTGGTTCTCAGCCAGGATGATGCGCGAAATGATCGAGGCGGCCAAGAAGAAAGTGGGCGGAGCCTCAAGGTCCACCGAGCACAGAGCAGGCCCTTGTTCTTCTAAGCCAGTTCAAGACCCTCCTATAGAGAGCAGCTCCAATCCTGCCCAGTTTCCTCCCCGTCCTGCTCTTACCAGGCACTCTTCTTCTGATTCCGAGGAAGATACACTCCCTCTTTCTAAGAGGCCGCGCACAACCTCTAGCAGCCGCGCCCTCGTGGCCCCCTCTTTACCTCACGTTGCACCTCCCCCCATTACTCGCAGTGGACCACCTCTGATTAACTCCATCGCCAATTGCTCGGGGGAGACTGCCGTCCAATATGTGCTCCGGCAAATGCTGCCCGCGGACTAACCGGGCTTGGAAAAAATGACAGACCGACAATTACTGGAGTCCTGGTGCCAGGACGAAGCACGGGTAAATTTCTTATTTTTCATACTTGTGGCGTATCATATGCTCCAGTGCTAATTTCTCTTTGCCTTTATTGATTATGATTTCTCCAGAAAAGCTCTTCTGGCCGCTCGTATTACAAGATCGTTGATCCAGTTTGATGCGGTCAAAGAGAACAAGGAACTTATCGTGAAGATGGAGTGTATCAGGACTCTTGCCAAGGAAAGAGGGTTGAAACTAAAGAGGCAAGAGGAAGAGCTGGGGGAACTGAGAGAGAAGCTCAAGAAGGCGAAGGCCAAAACTGCAGAGATGGGCAATGCCTAGGCGAAGATGATCGAGACTGCTCGTGATGAAGCAAGGGATGAATCTCTGGCTGAGGCTCGCAGTCTGGAAGATGTGGCCCTGGTCAAGGCCAACGCGGAGTGGAGGATGGAATTTCAAGGCTCCGAAGAGGGCCTCAAGTTAGTTCAACTGGCCAGAGAGGAGACCAGGAAAGCTTTCTTGGGGTCCAAAGAGCTCTACTCCTTGCTCGTCCCCGGGACAAGCAAGCTAAGTGGAGTGCAGCCAACGCAGCCAATCCCAACACTATCTTCGATTGGGATCTTCCACTGCAGACTCCTCCTGAGCCCGCCTCTTTTGTTTATGCCAAGGAGCAAGACTGCTTGCATCTTGCTGAGGCCGCGGAGTTTGCTGAGCATGTTCTTTCTCTTTTTCTCTCTCTTCCGCCTGTTGTGTCTCAGCCAGACCAGGCTCTCATCTTGGCTGTCCCTGACTCTTCTCCATCCCCAACCTTCACCGATCTGGGTGAGATGCCCGGGGGAGCGTCCCCTGGCGCCTTGGCTGAAGATGCGGTGCAGCAGCTAGCCACAGAGCTGGATGCAGAGCCTTAGCTTTCTATGCCTTCTTTGTAAATGAAAAAGACCTAATTTTATTGCCTGTGCGGCTGGTCTGATTTTGGTTTATTTTGAAGTTTGTATTACAACTTTTGGATTAATGATAATCTCTTGTTTGTTTCGTTGAGGCTTTTGGGTTTCTAGGGTTTCCTGATTTTCCTGAAACCCTAGTACCTTTTGATACCTTTTCCACGCGCCTTTGCTTCCTTAAATATGTGCCTGTGTTCATTATTTTATTTTCAATTTTCTGTAATGTCTTCTTCCCCTCTTCTCCAAGAACTTGATATCGCCAAGCGAAAATACATATATCTGGTTGTCGAAAACTTCAAACTTTCTGATAAGCTGGTCATGCTTGGAGAAAAAGTAAGTTACCTTTATCGTCTTCTGGACAGAAAAAGGCAAAAGAAGTGCCACTACAAGAGAGAATGGGCTGAGCTCTGACAAGTTAACCACCAGTTGCAGGAGGAGAAGGCGGATCTGGTCGAGTCAGTGAATGGCCTGACTATCGCCGCCGGCGAGGCCCATGCTCTTTCTGAGCGAGCCAATAAGTACCGTCAGCATTATCAAGAGACTAAGCGTGAACTCTGGCTTGTTTGACGAGCTCTAGATGTAGATCAGAGAGCTTCAGGTTACATGGATAGATGTTTTTGGGCCTTCATGCTGGACTTGCCCTTGTTCCTGCTTTTTCATTTTCCCTGCATTGTAATCACTTTTTTGCAAGCTTATGCGTCAAGCTTTGAGTAACTTTATCAAAACGTTGTATCTTTTTCTTTGAGAATGTTTTTGATTTTCTCATTGCTCGTTAATTATTTCAATCAAATTAGGGTGTTTTTTTTCCAGTTTTCGCCAGGCTTAACTTACCACCAAGTCTGGCGTATTGCTCCAATCAGCTTGGATTCATGGGACGTCCATCCTTAAGTAATTGGAGCTCATACTGACAACCAGCTCAGTAATTTAGGGCATCCGCCCTTAGCCATTTCTGGCTTAAACTGACAATCAGTTCAGGAAGTCGAGGGCGTCACCCCTTAGCCAGTCCTGGCTTAAACTGACAATCAGGTCAGGCAAAGTCGAGGGCATCCGACCTTAGCCAATTCTGACTTAAACTGACAATCAGGTCAGGCAAAGTCATGGGCAGCCACCCTTAGCCAATCCTGGCTTAAACTGACAGTCAAGTCAGGCAAAATCATGGGCAGTCTCCCTTAGCTAATCCTGGCTTAAACTGACCATCGGGTCAGGCAAAATCATGGGCAGTCGCCCTTAGCCAATCCTGGCTTAATTATGAATGCGTACTTAAACTGGTGAACGAGAATAAACCTGCAATCTTATTCAATAAGGCAAATGATTATTAAGAAATTACAATTTATGCATAAAATTTTCGTAAATTAGCAATATTCCAAACACGGGGGATCTCGGTCCCATCGAGCTCTTCCAACTTATAAGCGCCTCCTACTAAGATTTGGGTGACCCAAAGCGGTCCTTGCCACGCGGCATCAAGTTTTCATTTCGTCTTTCCCAAATCAGCTTTTCTCAAGACCAGGCCTCCCACCAGGAACTGCCTCTTTACCACAGACTTGTCGTATGTCGCTTTTATTCTTCCTTTGATATGCGTCATTCTGATAGCAGCTCGATCATGTCCAGAGCATCCTGGATTAAGAGCTCATTCTATTCTTCAACAAAATTCTGAACTCGATGAGTCTCCATGCTAATCTCGGCAGACACCACTGCATCCATACCATAAACTAGGCTGAAAGGCGTCTCCCCTGTGCTTTCCTTGGGATTAGTTCTATATGCCCATAGAATTGAATTCAGCTCATCCACCCATCTGCCTCAAGCTTTCTCCAGACATGTCTTGATCCCATGCACCAATATGCGATTAGTGTCCTCGACTTGACCGTTAGCCTGGGGATGGTAGACAGACGTGAAGTACTGATCAATTTTCATCTTTGCACACCAAGCTCTAATTCTGGTACCCATGAACTGGGTGCCATTATATGAAACCAGGATCCTGGGGACGCTAAACCTACACACGACATTTTTCCACAAGAATTTCATAACCGCATCTTCTGTAATTTTTGCCAAGGCCTCGGCTTCCACCCATTTGCTAAAATAATCAATTGCTACTATCAGAAATTTCTTTTGGGCAGGAGCTATAGGAAAGGGGCCGACCACATCAACTCCCCACTTGGCAAACGGACAAGGAGAGCTCATCGTCATGAGCTCTTCCGCGGGCGTATGTATCAACAAAGAGTTCTTCTGGCATTTTTCGCATATACGCACGAAATCTTCTGCCTCTTTTCGCAGTTGTGGCTAGAAGTACCCTGCTCTCAAGATCTTGCTTGACAAAGCTCTGGCACCATGTGGTTGCCGCAGCATCCCTCATGGATTTCCCTAAGGACCGAAGATCCTTCTCCTCGAGTCAGACATCTTAAGAGGGGCTGTCCATATCCTCTTCGAAATAACTCTCCCTTGACCAAACAAAATCTGGCAGCCCTGGTTCGTACCTTTGCTAAGTCCTTCTTTTCCTCTGGTTAGATTCATCTTCTTCAATCACGGAGCACACCTGCTCTGTCCCAAATTCCGCGTCTGCTTTTAGCAGAGTAATCACCCTTTCCCGGCAATCCGTAGCTGAGCTAGCTAGCTTTGCCAAATAACCAGCTCTGCCATTTTCTTCTCTGGGGATCTGCACTACTGTCAGGTATTTCATATCTCTTGCTAGTTCCCTGAACTTGGATAAATACCTCTGCATGATATCCTCTCTGGTCTCAAATTCTCCACTTATCTATTTACAGACGAGCTGAGAATCCACCTTGGCGCACACCTGTCCTGCCCCTAAATCTCGTGCCATCTGAACTCCTCTAAGGAGGGCCTCATACTCAGCCGCATTATTAGATAGAGCATAGTTTAAGCGCACGGCGTATTCAGTGGCCACACCTTCTAGGTCAATCAAGACTATTCCGGCCCCACAGCTCTGATTCCCTACAGAGCCATCCGTGAAAATTATCCATTCCCGCTTTTCTTCGGAAGAGCTGGTCATTTCTTACAAAAAATCAGCCAGTGCCTGGGCTTTAATGGCTGTCCTGGTTTTAAACACAATGTCGAACTCACTGAGCTCGACTATCCATCTAACCAGCCTTCTAGATGCCTCCGGCTTATCCATTATGGCTTTTAACTGTAGGTTGGTTCGCACAATTATGTTATGAGACAGGAAGTATGGATGCAGTTTACGAGCTGTTCCAACCAAAGCCAGCATCGCTCTCTCAACTTCAACATAGCTCACCTTAGCATCATGCAGGACCTTGCTCCAGTAATAGACCGGTCTATGTATCTTGCCTTCTTCCCGGTGCTGTCCAACCGATAAGTACAAGATGAGAGGCTCCCCTTGGATGGGTTTTGTAAGCAAGGTCATGCTAGATAAATATTCTTTCAGCATCCTAAATGCATTCTCGCATTCACTGCTCCATTCAAACCGAGCCTTCTTTCGGAAGGCTTGAAAAAATGGCAGGCTCTTTTCTGCCGAGCGCGAGACGAATCGGCTCAAGGTATTGATGCGACCTGCCAAACATTGCATCTCCTTGACATTTCTGGGCGCCTGCATCTCCATGATTGACCTCACTTTCTCTGGATTGTCCTAGATGCCTTTTTCCGTAACCATGTATCCCAGAAATTTGCCAGCTCTGACCCCAAATGCGCACTTCTTGGGATTGATTTTCATGCGGTACCTCCTTAAAGTAGTGAATGTTTCTTTCAGATCTTCCACATGAGAGGTGGCCTTAACACTCTTGACCATCATGTCATCCACGTACACTTCCATGTTCCTCCATAGCTGCTCTTTAAACATTTTATCCACCAACCTCTGATACGTGGCTCCTGCATTTTTGAGCCAAAATGGCATGACCACGTAACAGTACGTTCCCTTTGGCATGATGAAGCTAACTCGTTTCCAGTCCTCCTTCGCAAGCCTGATCTGATGATAGCCTTGTGAAGCGTCCATCATGCTCAGGAGTTCACAACAAAAAGTAGAGTCGACCAATTGGTCAATCCTCGGGAGAGGGTAGTGGTCTTTTGGGCAGACGCGGTTGAGGTCACGAAAATCAATGCACATTCGCCAGTCTTCTTGAGTTTTGGGGACCAGTAAAGCATTGGAGAGCCATTAAGGAAATTGTATCTCCTGAATATGCTTAGCTTTTAACAGCTTCTCCACCTCGGCCTCAATGATAGCCTCGTTCTCAGGTCTAAAGTTGTGTTTCTTCTGCTTCACCAGTTTTATGTCTAGGCTGATGTTTTGGCTATGCTCTGTCACCTCTGGGTCAATCCCCACAAGGTCTTTGGGAGACCAGGCAAACACATCGGCGCTGTCTCGCAATAGCGCGACCATGTCTGTCAATATCTCAGGACTTAGAGTTGTTCCTACACGGAGGACTCGGCTCTCATCCCCTGGGACCACTTCAACTAACATCAGCCCTTATTCTCTTTGGACCAGGCCCGGCCTTGGTTGCTCCACACGAGCTTTCTTACTCTGTCTCTCTTCTTCGCTATTCCTTCTGACACATTAAATATACGTCTGTCGTGACGCATATTGATCACCTCTTACCTCGCCCGTTCCATCCTTTGCCATAAAATTCATCTTCATGTGATAAACTGATATCACAGCCTAAAATTGGCTCAGGGATGGCCGGCCAAGCATGATGTTGTAAGAGGAAGATGCATCCACTACCAGAAAACGTACCGTCCTGGTCACCCTGTACGGTTCCTCGCCCAATGTCACGAGGAGCCTAATCGCTCCTAAAGGTTTTAGGGCTCCCCCTACGAACCCGACTAATGAGGTAGTCACCTCCTTCAACTCAACGTCCAACTTCAACTGTTTAAAGCAATCAAAGAACAAAATATCAGCAGAGCTCCCTGTATCCACAAAAATCCGCCTCACATTGTAATTGGCGATACTAACCGTTATAACTAAAGCGTCGAGCCAAGATGCCATCACCATCCTCCGATCCAAAGCAGATATTTGGCGTAGACGCCATTTGCCCGACTTCTCGTGACTTCCTAACCAGATCCTTCACAGCTCGTACGTAGCTATGCTGCGTTCCCTTGGAATGCTCTTCCAGTTTTCCACCAATAATCATCTGGATTTCTCCATGGATGACCTGGGCCTGATCAGTCCTTCTTCTTTTTGCACGTCCCCCATCCTGATCTCTTTTGTTCTGCCGAGGACGATCATAACCAGTACGACCAGGTCTGGCTTTTTCTTTCCTCATACGAACGTACTTCTTCAGGTCCCCTGCCTGAACCATTCTCTCTAGCTTGTCTTTCAAATGTGTACATTCATCGGTATTATGTCTATATTCGTTATGGAATCGGTAGAATCGGTCAGACCTCTCCTTCCTCGTGTTCTGTGAGTAGGTCTTAGGCCATTTCAGCTCTGTGTGCCGTTCTATCGCTTGTAGTATTTCGCCCTGCGGAGTTGCCAGAGGGGTATACCTATCAAAACGAGGTCTCCCCATGGACAGCTCTGGCCTGGGCTTTTTCACTGCTGCTCTGTCTTCTCTATCATACCTTTCCCATTTCTTTTCTCCTTCATCTTTGATTTTAAAAGCCTCCTCCAGATGAATGTACTTCTCAGCTCTCTCCAAGAGCTCTCCAAACTTCAAAGCTGGCTTCACAACCAGCGATTGGAAAAACTCGCCCCTCCGGAGGCCTTGCGCCAGAGCATTCACCAACAACTCTTCGGACGCAGACGACACCTCAAGTCTTGCTGTAGTGAAGAGATTAATATAAGCGCGCAGGCTCTCACCTTCCTTCTACTTTAAGCTAAACAGCTCAAGTGGCATTTTCTGGTATTTCATACAGTTCCTAAACTGGTGCAGAAAGGCCGACCTGAGTTCATCGAAATTGCTAATGGATCGAGGCGGCAACTGGTTAAACGAGAGCTGTGCCGACTTAGTGAAATTCATCAGGAAGACCCAGCACATGACGGAATCGGAGAATTTTTGTAACACCGCTGCTATCTCAAAGCGACTGAGATGGTCCGCCGGATCCATCGTCGTGAACACGTATTCGAAGCCCAAGGATCGATAAGAAGATGGCACGTCATCACGCATGACCTCCTCTGTAAATGGAGTGCCTCGCCGCGTCGGAACTGCGCTCGTGCCCGTCATCTTCTTCCTGAACTCCCGCACCTCTTTCTGGAGGCTCTGCATCTGCTCGGCCAGGCCTGGATTAGCCTGACTCGACATCTCACTATCGGAAGTGGAGAGATCTTCTCTATTCTGAGGGGGGATCTGATCGGTGCGCTGACCTCTCAACGATTCAGTTTCTGTCAGTGGCACAGTCCTAGCTAGCGGTGCGTTGGATGGCGGCGTCAACATCTTCGCAAACTTCTTTTCCACCGCCGTCTCCACGGCTTTGCCAATGAGCTCCGAGAGCTGCATGAGGAAGGATTCATTGAATGAACCACCATTAGTTGGCACAGATCTACCGAGTGGGGGTGGCGTAGCGCCCAGCACAGCCGCTGCCGATGGCGCTGTCCCTTCTGGCCCCATCGTTAACATTTCTGCCGACCTGGGGATACCCCACGGTGCAGCGGAACTGGGGGTTCCACCGAGTTCTCCCACCAAGTTTCGTCGTAAACCGTCTGAAGCCATAGAACAAAAAGAAACCCTCACGTCTTATCTTGATCGCCTTCCCACAGACGTCGCTAATTATTTCGACCCAAAATATGACTGACGTCAAGAACAACGCCCGGAACGTTGAACACCCTCTTGATATGCACACAAAAACACGTTAGAAAGTACCACCGGTGGTTTTCCGGTGGAAACCTCTTTGATGCTTAAGTCAGTAAAGCGTATGAGGTTTCTCTTAGCAAGCAAAGAAGGAATGCACAAAGAATGACATACCTCTTTTAGCCTTAGGGTTGAGATATTTATAGTTTCTCCTAGCGGGGACCCCAGTCGGGATCTCAGGAGCACATGCCGCGAATTACGGGCCGTTACGCAACCAATTCTAACAAGTGGTCCCACTTGTCTCTTTATTGTAAATCCGGAAAACAGGTCTTCCCCGTTCCAGGTCTTCCTCAACACCACCTCAATATCAATATCGGACTTGACCCTAGTCAGGTCTTCCCTGTTCCAGGTCTATATTACTTCAGTATCAGCGTCAGGTCCAACTCTAGCCCCAGGGTCTTCTGGCAAAGCACTTTCGTCAGCTCAATGTGATCCCCAGACTGTAGTGTTCTCTCTTTAAAATGGTCAGGTCATGAGAAATCCCGAGCTGTGACCACCTTTATAAATTTCCTATTTTCCCAAGAGGCCTAACCAGACCTTCCTTTGAGACCGAGCTGTTCTCTTTTACTTTTAATGATCTCTTAATCAGATCTAACCCAATTTGAGTCGGACCTCTATATTGCCATATCAGTTTCTCAAACGTTTAGAACCTCAAGTATCACTCGACTTTAATTACTTTGAAGATTCCGGTAGATGATCACGTCGCTCTTCCATTTCTATTACGTTCGTCGTTTTACTTCGTTGTTCGTCGCTGAACTTTGTTCGATTGCTGCGTATATCTTATGAACTATAAGTTCCCTGCAATTGTAATTTGCTTTTGATTTGCTTTTCAAAGTTTAAAGTTAGTTCGACTTATTTTGGTTTAGTATTCAAGTACGATTTACTTTTATTCGCTTGCTTAAGTAATTTCATTTTCTCGTTTATAAACTTTAGTTTATAATACTTTCAATTAGGTTTTAATTTTCAATTAGGTTTTAATATCTGCATACATACTTTTCAAGTTTGTAGTTGTAGAAACCCTTCTTGAATATGGATCGTGTGTTTAGTTATAGAATTGTTGAATAAACATTTATAGATGTCGATTGTAATTTCTCGTGATTCGACTCGAGTCAGCTTATCGTCTTGGCGCCGTTGTCGGGGAATTGACAAAGGATGTCCAAAAATGTTTGTTCGTATATGTGTTGTTTAGTTTGTTTAATTTTTATGTTCTTTTGTCTCGACTGTTTTAATTATTTGTTAATGAATGCAAGGATGTAGGTCCTTTGGTGGAGAAGTATTACCTCTGATTGACAACATTCACTGGGTAAATTGAGCAAGACTCACATGAATAGCAGAATATTGATGGATCCACCCGGCGTAAATCCTACAGAACCGAACCAACCGGAAACTCGAAATGAACAAAATAATATACCAAATCCACCACAGTTTAATCAAGACCGTTTCAATCAAGTTAACAATCACGACATACAACTGAATCAACAACAAGTGCCTTACTTCTTTCATCAACAACCATTCAATCAACAACAACATTATCATCCACATCAACGCCCATACGTACCACTTAACAGGTCGTTCCTTCAACATGAGACTCAACCGGCTCGTATGCGTGAATTTGCTCGGTCCGTGATTGGCTCATCTACATCATGCATCCGCCTAGGACCAGCGGCCTGATATTATGAACTCAAGGCCATTCATTTCAATATTTTACCTTCTTACCATGGGCGACTAAACGAAGACCCGATAACTTTCATCCGGAAATTTTACTCAGTCATTCAAACATTTCCATTGCAAGGACTTTGTGAAGATCAGTTGAAGATGCGATGTTTTCCGTACACGTTAAAGAACAAAGCAGAGACTTGGTTTTTGTCGTTAGAACCTGATTCCCTTACGAATTGGGATATGGTGTATGACCGCTTCATGGGGAAGTATTATTCAAATCAAACAACCGCTCAACTCCGAGTAAAGAGAACTTCATTCAATCAGACGGAAGGAGAAATGTTCCATGAAGCTTGGAACGTTTTAAAGAATTGTTGACATAATGCCCACATCATCATTATCCACCCGAGCTCATTAATCAATTCTTTTATGATGGACTTATTCTTACATTTCAGTATATGGACAATGCTGCAGGGGGAGAGATCGGATCACGAACCACTCAAGCAGTATGGGACATATGTGAGTCAATAAGTTACAATTCTGAATATAAAAGTTCACGATCAAGGAAGGTACACTAAAAAAAAACCCGGCAATACTGGCGGAATTACTGGCGGCCAAAAAGCTGCCAGAAATGCTAACGGATATGCTAGCGGTCATGGCCGTCAGTATTTCTCCCCGTCAGCATCCCCTCAGGGATAGGGCGGGAATTTATCCTGCGTAACTATCCTAACGGTCATGCCCGTCAGGATATTTTTTTGATTTAAAAAAAATAAAAAACAAATATGTTGGCGGCCATGCCCGTCAGCGTGGAATTTTTAATTAAAAAAATAAAAATATATACGCTGACGGCCTTACCCATAAGCGTATAAGTATAATACTGATGGCGCTACCCGTCAAGATTGTAACCCTAAAAATCGGGCATTCTCCTTCCCCGCCTCATTCTGTCAAACGCAAGTAAAAAAAAAAAAAAAATGAGACGCCGCCCCGCCTCTAACCTCGTCGCCGCCCATTGCCTGCCCTTCCCATCCTCGTCGCCGATTGAAGGTGCCGCCCGCCCGTCGCCGTACAGCTACACAACCGAGCCATCGCCGCCCCCCTGTCCATCAACCCCCTGCCCCCCCCCCCCCCCGTCGCTGAGCCATCCCCGTCGCCTCGCCGCCCCACTGCCCAAGAATCCCAGATGCCGCGCAACCTACCCGTCCCCCTCAGCTCGCCGCCTCGCCGCCAAGAAGCCCATCCGCACAGCCGCCTACCACCGAGCAACCGCCTTCGCCGCCCCACTGTCCGTCGACCCCCTGCCCCCCGGCCCCGCCAAGGTAATTTATTTATTTCAATTTTAATTTTATATTTTTGGATATTTTTTTGTATATTTGTATTTGTTTGTATATTCTTTATATAATTGTTGTTTATTAATTATTATATAATTAGTTTTAAAGGTTAGGGTTTAGTGTTTGTTTAGGGATTAGGGTTGAAAGTTGGGCTAATTAGGAATTAATTACAAGATTAGGGCTAAAGTATGAGTTTAATTTAGGTTTAATTTGAAATTATGATTTCATCTAGTGTATAAATAGGAATTATGTAATAATTTATAGTTTAAAATCTGTTTTTCTTTAAAATGTTTTTTTTAAAAATAAAAATTTGTTTTTTTTAATAAAAATATGTTTTTTTATAAAATAAAAATTTGTTTTCTTTTTTTTTTAATTAGGGGATAGTCATATAATTATTTTTCAATTAGGGTTTAATTTATGTTTAATTTGAAATTAGGGTTTAATTTAGTAATAATTACATAATTAGGGTCCAATTTAGGAATAATCAATTAACTAGAGTCCAATTTAGTAATAATTACATAATTAGGGTCCAATTTAGTAATAATTACATAATTAGGGTTCAATTTAGGAATAATCAATTAATTAGAGTCCAATTTAGTAATAATTACATAATTAGGGTCCAATTTAGTAATAATTACATAATTAGGGTTCAAATTACGAATAATCAATTAATTAGGGTTCAAATTAGGAATAATCAATTAATTAGGGGCCATTTTAGTAATAAATAAGCTTGTGTAGATTCTGGAGTATACTTGTCTATACAGAGCGCCCATAGCACCCGTACAGAGATTGTCCTCCTCAAACACCCTCCCCATGTCGGCTTAAAACATCTATAATTCAGCAGTAGATACAGTCGATGAAGACGTCTGTTTTTAGTGACCATGCTAGCAAGGAGCCGGTTGATTTTTAGAGCAGACATGGTGAGGGTGGTTGAGGAAAGCGATGACCTGAATTCGAGTGCTGTGTGGCTCTTTATAGACAACGTGTCTACTTCAGAATCTACCTATCTAGAAGAAATCTTGTATTAGGGTTTATCATTAGATTATTAAGGTTTGCTTTAAAATTTAGGGTTTATTCACCCATTATATTGTATATATATTGTTCATGCATGGGAGGCCGTGGTGATAGGTCGGGATTTAAAAAAAATAGAAAAATTTGAAACTAAGTTTTGAATTATTCCAATATTCCTTATACCCGTTTGAGACTTAGTATCAAATATAAAGTTTGATACTAAATTTCGAATTGTCCCCATTTTGGACAGTTTGAGAATGTGACTTGTAGTATGGTTATCTTATGTGTATGTTTTTTTTTAGTTTTGAAATTTCGGTTTCTGCATCTCCTTAATTGTTCTCGGGTGCACTGAAATATACGTGCACTACGAGAACTAAGGGGAGATGCTGCCGAGATTTTGAATCTAAGAAAAATGCATATTTTAAGATAATATATACTACTAAACGTCACGTTCTTGAATGGGATAGAAGCCTTACCAATTAAAATTCGAATTACTCATTCTTCTCGTAATGCTGCCAAAATTTTGCCACCTTCTTTAATTCTAGAACACGCTTAACACTCAAAAATCTTAGGATGGCTGATGATCGTAGTTAGATGTATAAACAGAATATTTCTGGATTTCTAAATCCCAAGTTCGTGGCCGGTGTAGATAGTTTCATTCAATTTGCACTCACGCATGATTCTGCAGAGAGGGACGGTGATAAACTAAAATGCCCTTGCCCACGAACTAAGTGTATGAACTCTAGTTATAGGACTATCGATGAGATAAAATGTCACATCGGTACCAAAGGGTTCATTGCTGATTACTACATTTGGACTCATCACGGGGAAACAGATCACGTCTCATCGCCTGCTGAGATTGAAATTGGGGGATCATCATCAAATGCGTACGTCAGTATGGTGCGAGATGTTGTTGATCCTACTTTCGACATGAATGACATTGATTCGGATGAATCACCTAATTCCGAGGCAAAGAATTTTTTTGATATTCTAAAATCTGCCAAAAAACCTTTGTATCCCGGCTACGAGAAACACAATCGGTTGTCCTTAGTTGCCCGTCTTATGAATTTAAAATCGGAGCATGGCATTTCTCAGAAATGTTATGATCAATTTATTGATTTAATCAAAGAGATCGTGCCAGAAGACAACAATGTTGCAGATAATTTCTACGAAAGTAAGAAGTTGTTGAGAGGTATAGGGTTACCGGTAGAGAAGATAGATTGCTGCGTTAAGAACTACATGATTTATTGGAAGGATGATTTGAATCTGGATAAGTGCAAGTTTTGTGATCATCCAAGGTTTAAACCCGCGAAGAAAGGACTAGCTAAAAGGCGCAAGTCCAACTTAATTCTGTACAAGAGGATGTTTTACTTTCCTCTAATGACCCGCCTGCAGAGTTTGTACACATCTAAAACAACGACAAAGGATATGCGGTGGCATGCAGAACATACGGTAGAGGATGGTGTCATGCGCCACCCGTCAGATTCTGAGGCTTGGCGGCACTTCGATCAAACTCATCCAGAGTTCACCGCTGAAACTCGAAACGTAAGATTGGGTCTATGTACAGACGAATTTAAACCTTTTGGAAGCTTTGGAAAACAATACTCTTCGTGGCCGGTGATTGTCACACCATACAATTTGCCTCCATGGATGTGCATGAAAGAGCAGTATATGTTTCTCAGCGTTCTCGTCCCGGGCCCACAAAACCCCAAAGATAAGTTAGATGTTTTTTTACAGCCATTGATTGAGGAGCTGAAGCAGCTGTGGTCCGACGGTGCTCTCTCGTATGATGTATCTAAAAAATGGAACTTTCAGATGTGAGCGGCCCTTATGTGGACCATTAGCGACTTTCCTGCATACTCGATATTGTCCGGTGTGAGTACGGCCGGTCGAATGGCTTGTCCGTACTGCATGGAGTGTTCAGACGCTTTTAACCTGCAAAAGAGCATGAAACAATCATGGTTTGATAACCATCGTAAATTTCTATAATGTGATCTTTGACTTCGTAAAGATAAAATAAAAATTAGAAAAAATAGAAAGGTTGAAGCTCACGTGCATTCTGGAACAAAGGTTTTGGCAGATATTTAAAGGCTAGAACTTCAGAAGGTAACTGATGGAAGTGCAGAACGTGTGAACGGACTAATAGCGAAGAATAGTGGTTGGAGAAAAAGAAGTATTTTCTGGGATTTGCCTTACTTGAGCACTAACTTAATTCGTCATAATTTAGACGTTATGCACATTGAGAAAAATATTTTTGATAATGTGTTTAACACGGTGATGAATGTCAAAGGGAAGACAAAAGACACTTCTAAATCAAGAGATGAGTTACCAGAATACTGTCACCATCCCGAACTTCATGCAGATGCATCAGGAAAGTATCCCAAAGCATCGTACATGCTCGATAAGCCGTCGAAAGTTGCATTGTGTTAATGGATAAAGAGACTCAAATTTCCTGATGGGTACGCATCAAATCTATGTCGCTGTGTTGATATGAAAGGGTTTAGATTGTACGGGATGAAAACCCATGACTGTAACGTGTTTATGCAGCTGTTGATCCCAATTGCATTTCGAGAACTGCTTCCTCATCCCGTGTGGAAGGCATTAACAGAGTTAAGTTTTTTTTTTTAGAGATCTGAGTGCGAGAGTCATTGGAACTGATGATATGAGTTGTTTAGAGCGTGACATTACCCTAATACTTTGTCAACTTGAGATGATATTTCCTCCAAGTTTCTTCGATTCAATGTTACATTTACCCGTCCACTTACCATACGAAGCGAGAATTGCTGGTCCAGTGCAATATAGGTGGATGTATCCTTTCGAGAGGTATCTTCGCAAGTTGAAAAATAATGTACGGAATAAAGCGTGTTTTGAAGGCTCGATAGCAAACACATATCTAGTTGAAGAGGCGTCGAATTTTGTTTCGTACTACTTTGACGATAATGTCTCCACAAAAAGGACCAACTTAAATCGTAATGAAGAAGTTCAAAATGATGAAGAAGACAATCCAAACGTTCTATCTATTTTCAAAAATACTGGTGAAGCTTTCTCAGACGCAGGGAAAAGATTCTTGTCGGATGAAGAATTGGCCGAGGCCCAAAGATATGTGTTACTAAATTGTGTTGAACTCCAACAATTTATCAGGTTGATGATTCAAATTCGTTGCACCCCTAATTATCGAAATCTATTAATTAAATATTATAATAATTCTTCATTTTAATCTAAATGTGTAGGTTGTTCGAAGATGGTATCAAATGTCACCACCCAAACATTACAGATGAGGCACTAGCTAGAAAAGTGGACGCTGAATTTCCTTTCTGGTTTGAGAGCTACGTGAGTCTTAATTATCTATAAAATTATGTGGCAATTAAAATATATTATAACATTTGAAAACATAAAATTATTGTAGGCACGAGATCCTTTGAACATTGTAAATGACGATTATATGAGGTCAATTGCGTATGGTCCATCACGTGTTGTGAACACATTCAACGGTTGTAAGATAAATGGATATAGATTTCACACGCTCTCGTATAGCTCTGAATGATCAACGTCGAGCACAGGAGTTTGTATACGAGGAACAAATTATGGGCCAGATTACATGGATTATTACGGTCATCTTCTAGAAGTTGTTCAATTGGAGTATCACGGGCTTCAAACGACCGGAAGGACGCTCTTGTTCAAATGTGAGTGGTTTGATCCAACTCCAGCCGGCACGAAAATTCACCCTCAATATAAGCTCGTTGACATCAATCATAAACGTATATTCAATCGATACGAGCCATTTGTACTCGCATCCCAAGCAACTCAAGTGAACTACACTTCGTATCCGAGTTTGAAGCGAGACAAACTAGATTGGTGGGCAAATTGTCAAATCAAAGCTCGATCGATGGTGGATTATATCAAGCCTCGCGTGCCTGAACAACAGTCATTCTAAGAATATGTTGTAGAGACATTTCCTACAATACAATTAGAGGATGTCGACTTCCAATTAAATGACCCTCTCAATCACGAACACGACGAGTCGGTCAATGATGATTTAGAAGAGTTGGAAAGGGATGAACTAGATTTAACTGAAGAAGACGAAGAAATCTACGAAGATGAGTCTGAAAGTTAAGGCTGAGGCTTGAAGATTTTACGAGTGTCAAAGATAATCTGGACAATCATATAAACACACACACACACACACACACACACACACACACACACACACATATATATATATATATATATATATATATATAATTACGTAAAATTTTATTTATTAATAAAACTATGTTGTATGATAGATGCCTGGTAGAGGTGCTCATAATCGGATTTCTCTCGACTCATCGTCCTCAGGACACCATGAAGATGATGCCACCGACTTGGACCTCGATGATATTATTCCACCTACCCCATCTAATGAGGCGGGGACGAGCACGTCTGGTACAGAGGTGATCCAAACTTTTGTGCACCCCTTTTTAATAAATTAATTTAAAAACACGTAAGTTTGCTCGAAAGAGTACGAGGTACTTGTAGGGTGATAAGTTTAACTCGAGTCGTATCTCTCGAAGAAACAACTGTTCGGTCTTTCAGATGTTTTTCTCAATTTACGAACTAAAGTAAAATACATGTACAATTGGGGTTTTAAAAGATATTGAGTTGATCGTTATAAACTAAAGCAATAATTAAACTAGAGCTAATTAAACTATTATTCTAACTAGTTTATCAACTACGAGTAATAATTTAAACTACTTGAACTTAAGAACTAAGAATTTAAAGCAACGAATCTAAAGCATAAATATAATAACTACCCTTAAGCAATCGCATCATACAAATATAAAAACGAATAATTGAGCCTAAATCAAGGTGCATAAATAAACTAGATTAAACCAATATCCAATAACAAGCATAAAATGATTAAGCTAATTAAACTAGTTGTAGCATTAACTAAGAAATTAACTAAGCAATTAACTACTAAATTAACTAAGAGTTTAGAAAACTTATTGTAACTACTAAAAGCAGTTAAAAGCTCAAGCTATTCCGGAGTTTGAACGTTGATCTTGGGCGAAGATTGAATCCCGTATTCAATAAGTTAAGGAACCTTGATCTCCGTATTCAAATCTCGTTATGAGATGTGGGATTATTGTTATTGTAAGCTAAGGAACCCTGGGTAGTCATGTATATCTGTGTCTCTGTGTCTCCTCCCCTCAAAATCCGAAATATAGAGGGTTTATATAGATATTGCAAGTCTTGGCGCACAAGAAACCTTAAAATCCGAATTCTGGTCCCACTTGTTCCTTCTTGAGTAAGCCGAGGGTCAGTCTGATCAAACCAATGAATCTTTATTAAGCGGGCAGGTCGGCCCTGTCTCCCCATTTACAATCTCTACTGGCTTCAGCCCTTTCCCCATCCAGATCTGGTTGGAATATCTAGAAGTCCCCTGGTGGGGACCCCTTTTCCGGGATTTCGGGAATAAGGCCCATAAATCAAGGATCATCCAGGTAACGAATGGTCCCCCATTTGTCTCTTCCTATTAACAACCGATCAGGTCTGTCTAAGGCCACCTCTTTTAAGAGAGATTTGACCATACTTTTTTACACGCCAGTCACTCAACTCTCACCACCCTTACAAATAAATGCAGGTCTGCCTCAATCCAGGTCTTACCAATACTGTCTCATCAACGGTGCTCCATATTTTCCCGAGACATCCTTTCGTTTACCCGCCCGAGACATAATCAATCAATACGAAGATGAACGGGAATGATAAACCTTGAAAAATAAAACTTTTTATTCTTTGGGGAATTTTGTCGAACACTTGGCGTGCGTGTTCAACCAACTAAGAACTTGAGTAATTCTAGCACCAAAAATTTCCCAACACAARCAACAACAACAATAATATGATCCCAAGATAGTTTCAAGGGAAGTAACTCATTGATTTTCCGTAGAAACGCAAGATTGGCCCAGAATTGCCCAAATTTGCTTCAAACCCACCTAGTCCGTTTTGTAGAATTGCTTGAACGAAAATTGGGAGATGAAATTTCTGGGAATTTAGGCTATGGCGGTTAATTTAGTGAGTGTTTGCAAGATAATTAAAGAAAAGAAAATATGTGAGGATGGAGTTGGAAATTTGAAATTTGGGATGTGAAGAATGAAGAAAAAGAGGGTGTGAGGGTGTTTTAAATCTTATTTCTAGGCCATCCCCGCGGGTCAAGTGGATTTGGGTCGGGTTATCGGGCCAAAACCCGATTTTTAAACGTTTCTGGGCTAGTCCGGGTTTCACGTCGATGCTGCGTCGACTGACGCGAACCCATCGACGCGTCAGAAGCTAAAACCTCGGCAGCTGCGTCGACGACGCGTCGACTAACGCGAGCAATCTTGGCGTCGACACGGGCGGATCTCTGGGTCGATTTTTGTTCGCTCGTTTGATCAATTCTCCTCGTCCGAGTTCTTCCATCTGTTCTAAAAAGATAAAAACCAAAAGAAAACAACAAATAAAATAAAAATAAAATACAAAAGGATACATAATGCTCGAGTTGCCTCCCGAGAAGCGCAATTTTTAACGTCGCTTGCTCGACGCTATTTTGTTCTTTTAGTTCCAAGCGTACGGTGGGTCTCCAAACTCCACCGTCTTGTTAACTCTAGTCTCCTTTCGTTTGTCATAATAAGGCTTCAACCTATGCTTATGAACTTGAAAGGATAATTTTCTGACTTCATCATACAACATGGCTACGCCTTACTCATCTAATTCTTTTATCGAGAACGGTCTGCTCCATGTAGCTCCAAAGTCAGCTGGGTCATATTTACGCACGTGATTATATAGCACTAATTCTCCAACCTCAAACTGCAAGTTTTTAACTTCCTTCGTGTGAACCTCTTTTGATTTCTTCTTCTCCCTCGCCCAATCGTCGAAAAATGCCTCGCCCTTGTTCTTTTTGCGTGAAACTTTAAATTTTTTGTTAGGGTCGAGGGCATCATGACTTGGGCGACTTATTGGTGGTTTATGCGATCTCTCCACATCGGAATCGTCTCCAAATCCTTCTACAATATCGCGCATGTCAATACCTAGTATCTCGATCAAGTCTTCTCCACTTAAGTGCATATGATCCTAAAACTCGTCGTGCTCCTTGCTTGAATCGACTCGTTTATCCCCTCCCTCGATAGAAAATCCGACGTCGTCCCCGTCGCTCAGTTTGTTCAAAGTTGCAATTTCTCGTAACTCGTTTATGCATGATGTAACGGGGTTGGTGATCGGCCACATCTCATACATGACTACCTAGGGTTCCTTAGCTTACAATAACAATAATCCCACATCTCATAACGAGATTTGAATACGGAGATCAAGGATCGAAGAATAACGCGTCCAAAACATAGAATTCGAGTTCGGTATTCAATCTTCGCCCAAGATCAACGTTCAAACTCCGGAATAGCTGGAGCTTTTTACTGCTTTTAGTAGTTACAATAAGTTTTCTAAACTCTTAGTTAATTTAGTAGTTAATTTCTTAGTTAATTACTTAGTAATTTCTTAGTTAATGCTAGAACTAGTTAAATTAGCTTAATAGTTTTATGCTTGTTATTGGATATTGGTTTAATCTAGTTTATTTATGCACCTTGATTTATGCTCAATTATTCGTTCTTAGATTCGTATGATGCGATTTGCTTAAGGGTAGTTATTATATTTATGCTTTAGATTCGTTGCTTTAAATTCTTAGTTCTTAAGTTCAAGTAGTTTAAATTATTGCTCGTAGTTGATAATCAAGTTAGAATAATAGTTTAATTAGCCTTAGTTTAATTATTACTTTAGTTTATAATGATCAACTCAATATCTTTTTAAACCCCAATTGTACATGTATTTTACTTTAGTTCGTAAATTAAGAAAAACATCCGAAAGACCGAACAGTTGTTTTCTTGAGAGATACGACTCGAGTCAAACTTATCACCCTACAAGTACCTCGTACTCTTGCGAGCAAACTTACGTGTTTTTAAATTAATTTATTAAAAAGGGGTGCACAAAAGTTTGGATCAAAAATTTGGCGCCATTGCCGAGGAAGCAACGAGTAGGAATTTAAGATGTTTTTCATTTTGTTTTCATTTTGATTTATTAGTTTCTTTTTACTTTCGTTTTTATTTTTATTTCGCACTTGGTTTTTGCCATTTGGTACGTTGACGTGTTGTTCAGTTTATGCAAGGAAGGCGATCATTTCAACGCGACCTTGCACCATTCATTGACAACATTCACCATTCAAATACGCCAAGACCAAGACCCGTTTTTATTCCCGAGGACAATTCCTCGACAGTAACTGATTTTTCTTGTGATCAAGCTCCCGACATTCTGTTAGGAGCACATTCGGTTCGAAACGGCGATTCACCACCGACATCACCACCACGCCCCATTCAAAATGGGTATGGTAGTGAACCAATCGTTTTGCATGGACAACCACAACCCTGAGCCAATTGGGCTAATTGTCAGCAACACATGGAGAACGTGAGACGAGACGAGGGGAGAAATGAAGGAGTTAACTAGAAACACAACATAGTCAATCACCAACCCAACATGGCAAATATGAGGCAAAACGAAGAGATGAACAACAATGTCATGCGTCAACACAACATCGAGAACGTGGCATTTAGGAATGAGGATGTTTTGCAGCGAAACGCTTATGTTAACAATCAAACACACGTGAACGAATGGTTGGAAAATCAAGATCATGGTTACGAGAAACGCAATTTAAGAAGAAGATACGAGCGCGAGAACCATTACGCTTATGACGAGCATTACGAGAGAGCAAATGACCGAGTTAGGGAACCAAGGGGAGATCGAGCACCTAGGCAGCGCGATTTGGCCCGTCCAAAGGTTGTACCCTTTAGGTCCGCTATTGTTCTTGGACCTATAGTAAGATAAGTGGATATCAAACCGCACCAACTTAATTTACTCCCGACTTTCTACGGAAGTGCTCATGAAGACCCTTTGGCATTTTTGAATAATTTTGTAGATGAAGTTTGAAGATTTGTGGTTCATGGCCTTAATCAAGAAGAGATACAAATGATTTTTTTCCCATATAGTATGAAGGACAAGGCAAAGTCATGGCTACTATCCCTAGAGCCTGGTTCGTTGACTGACTGGGATATGATCAGTGAGAAATTTTTAAATCAATACTATTCGGCCCAAACTACGGGGCATCTTCGGCGGCAAATTGCTACTTCTGAGCACTTGGAGGGAGAGCAATTTCATGAAACTTGGGAACGTTACAAGACGCTTTTGCAAGCTTGCCCCCACCACAACTATTCTCCGGAGATGACTAAGCAGTTTTTCTTCGATGGTTTATTGGACCATGGGAAACGAGAAGTAGAGATAGCAGCGGGAGGATATTTTGGAGATTTTACAGCCACCGGGGCGGGGCGGGTGTTGGAAAAGAAAAGCGAAAAATCTAGACAAACCAATTCTCGTCCTCGCAAAATGAGGGTTAATGAAGTTTCCATCCCCGATCCTGATTTAGATGACGGAAAGTTAGTCAAGGCAAAATGTGAGGAGATATTTGATGAGAAATTGGCTGCTTGGAAAGCCGAGCGAGCTAACAAGGCCACTGCACAAATGATGGTCGTAACATGTAACCAGTGTGGATCCCCCCAGCATTCAGCGGATGTTTGTCCAAACAACATTGAGCAGCATGAGGATGTTAACGCGATCCAGAATTATTTGAATCAAAAGAAGTACACACCGCAACGTGATAATCCATTTTTCAAGTGGGACCCTGGAAATCCAAATCATATGCCACCTGATCCACAATATCCCCCACCACAATATGCATAAGCACCACCAGTGCTGCCGCCAAAAAATAATTTTCATACGCAAGGGAAGGCGTCTAATGCGACTCAACCAAATGATCAGCTATTGGTTTGGCAGAAAAATCAAGTGGCCGAGACAATCAGCAATAGAGAGGGACTTACAAAGGTGAACGCAAAGATTGATGAACTCTCGAAGAAGGTGAGCGGAATTGACCATCTTTCCGGTGTTGTGCATGATCTAGCTAAAAACATGGATAGGATGGAAAGAACTCTGGGCCAACTAGCAACTGACTTTGCAAGGTCAAATAAGGAGAAGGACAAGCTACCAAGTCAACCAGAGCAAGCGTCGACGGTTCACGTCCTTCGCAGTGGGAAGAAGATCGATAATGGCATAGTGGACCAGGATGAGGAAATTGTTCCTAAACCAGTAGACAAGATACATAAATCCACCAATAGATACGTGCCTGGTTCCATTCAAGGGATGATTCCGAACAACACCCTTAGGAAAGACGAACCATCAATCAATGACGCAATTTAAGGATGCTATTCCTTTTCCAAGCCGGTTGCGACCAGCGAAAGAGAACAAGAGGTTCATGGAGCTATACAACCTCTTGAAAAATGTCAATATCAATCTCCCACTTTTGGAGGTAATCAAAACAATGCCCGCCTACGTTAAATTTTTTAAGGAACTTGCCTCGAAGGAGAGACGCTTAGTGATGGATCAATACGTAATATTGCCAAAGGAAGTTAGCGCAATTTTTAAGAAGCCATTGCCACCCAAGGAACGTGATCCTGGAAGTCTCTGCATCACTATTTCACTGGCCAATGGACAAAAGGCAATAGGAATGTTAGATCTTGGAGCAGGAATAAATTTATTGCCATATTCACTTTATCAAGCGTTTGATCTTGGACCACTAAAGCCGACAACCATGCGCCTAAAATTGGCTGATCGCTCGACCCGACGACTCTTGGGAATAGTTCAGGATGTTTTAGTACAAGTTGGAGAGCTCGTACTTCCAGTTAATTTTGTGGTTATGGACATTGGAGAAGTTCCGACTAGTAGCAATGAGCATACCATTTTACTGGGATGCCCGTTTATGTCTACTTCCCATACGCTAATCGATGTTCACAAAGAGAGGATGACCATGACTGTTTTGGGAGATATAGTGACGTTTTCTTTAAGATATATTCAAAACACTCCCTCCCCTGTCATGCAACAGGATGATTCATTCGTTGATCCCGTTACATCATGCGTAAACGAGTTACGAGAAATTGAAACTTTGAACAAACTGAGTGACGCGGACGACGCCGGATTTTCTATCGAGGGAGGGGATAAACAAGTCGATTCAAGCAAGGAGCACGACGAGTTTTAGGATCATATGCACTTAAGTGGAGAAGACTTGATCGAGATACTAGGTATTGACATGCGCGATATCGTAGAAGAATTTGGAGACGATTCCGATGTGGAGAGACCGCATAAACCACCAATAAGTCGCCCAAGTCATGATGCCCTCGACCCTAACAAAAAATTTAAAGTTTCACGCAAAAAGAACAAGGGCGAGGCATATTTCGACGATTGGGCGAGGGAGAAGAAGAAATCAAAAGAGGTTCGCACGAAGGAAGTTAAAAACTTGCAGTTTGAGGTTGGAGAATTAGTGCTATATAATCACGGGCGTAAATATGACCCAGCTGACTTTGGAGCTATACAATTGGGGTTTAAAAAGATATTGAGTTGATCATTATAAACTAAAGTAATAATTAAACTAAGGCTAATTAAACTATTATTCTACCTTGATTATCAACTACGAGCAATAATTTAAACTACTTGAACTTAAGAACTAAGAATTTAAAGCAACGAATCTAAAGCATAAATATAATAACTACCCTTAAGCAAATCGCATCATACGAATCTAAGAACGAATAATTGAGCATAAATCAAGGTGCATAAATAAACTAGATTAAACCAATATCCAATAACAAGCATAAAACTATTAAGCTAATTTAACTAGTTCTAGCATTAACTAAGAAATTACTAAGTAATTAACTAAGAAATTAACTACTAAATTAACTAAGAGTTTAGAAAACTTATTGTAACTACTAAAAGCAGTAAAAAGCTCCAGCTATTCCGGAGTTTGAACGTTGATCTTGGGCGAAGATTGAATACCGAACTCGAATTCTATGTTTTGGACGCGTTGTTCTTCGATCCTTGATCTCCGTATTCAAATCTCGTTATGAGATGTGGGATTATTGTTATTGTAAGCTAAGGAACCCTAGGTAGTCATGTATGAGATGTGGCCGATCACCAACCCCATTACATCATGCGTAAACAAGTTACGAGAAATTGCAACTTTGAACAAACTGAGCGACGGGGACGACGCCGGATTTTCTATCGAGGGAGGGGATAAACGAGTCCGATTCAAGCAAGGAGCACGACGAGTTTTAGGATCATATGCACTTAAGTGGAGAAGACTTGATCGAGATACTAGGTATTGACATGCGCGATATCGTAGAAGGATTTGGAGACGATTCCGATGTGCAGAGATCGCATAAACCACCAATAAGTCGCCCAAGTCATGATGCCCTCGACCCTAACAAAAAATTTAAAGTTTCACGCAAAAAGAACAAGGGCGAGGCATTTTTCGACGATTGGGCGAGGGAGAAGAAGAAATCAAAAGAGGTTCACACGAAGGAAGTTAAAAACTTGCAGTTTGAGGTTGGAGAATTAGTGCTATATAATCACGTGCGTAAATATGACCCAGCTGACTTTGGAGCTACATGGAGCAGACCGTTCTCGATAAAAGAATTAGATGAGTACGGCGTATCCACGTTGTATGATGAAGTCGGAAAATTATCCTTTCAAGTTCATAAGCATAGGTTGAAGCCTTATTATGACAAACGAAAGGAGACTGGAGTTAATAAGACGGTGGAGTTTGGAGACCCACCGTACGCTTGGAACTAAAAGAACAAAATAGCGTCGAGCAAGCGATGTTAAAAATTGCGCTTCTCGGGAGGCAACCTGAGCATTATGTATCCTTTTGTATTTTATTTTTATTTTATTTGTTGTTTTCTTTTGGTTTTTATCTTTTTAGAATAGATGGAAGAACTCGGACGAGGAGAATTGATCAAACGAGCGAAGAAAAATCTACCCAGAGATCCGCCCGCGTCGACGCCAAGATTGCTCGCGTCAGTCGACGCGTCGTCGATGCAGCTGCCGAGGTTTTAGCTTCTGACGCATCGATGGGCTCGCGTCAGTCGACGCAGCATCGACGTGAAACCCGGACTGGCCCAGAAACGTTTAAAAATCAGGTTTTGACCCGATAACCCGACCCAAATACACTTGACCCGCGGGGATGGCCCAGAAATAAGATTTAAAACACCCTCACACCCTACTTTTTCTTCATTCTTCACATCCCAAATTTCAAATTTCCAACTCCATCCTCACATATTTTCTTTTCTTTAATTCTCTTGCAAACACTCACTAAATTAACCGCCATAGCCTAAATTCCCAGAAATTTCATCTCCCAATTTTCGTTCAAGCAATTCTACAAAACGGGCTAGGTGGGTTTGAAGCAAATTCGGGCAATTCTGGGCCAATCTTGCATTTCTACGGAAAATCAATTAGGTAGTTCGCTTGAAACTATCTTGGGATCATATTATTGTTGTTGTTGYTTGTGTTGGGAAATTTTTGGTGCTAGAATTACTCAAGTTCTTAGTTGGTTGAACACGCATGCCAAGTGTTCGACAAAATTCCCCAAAGAATAAAAAGTTTTATTTTTCAAGGTTTATCATTCCCGTTCATCTTCATATTGATTGATTATGTCTCGGGCGGGTAAACGAAAGGATGTCTCAGGAAAATATGGAGCACCGTTGATGAGACAGTATTGGTAAGACCTGGATTGAGGCAGACCTGCATTTATTTGTAAGGGTGGTGAGAGTTGAGTGACTGGCGTGTAAAAAAGTATGGMCAAATCTCTCTTAAAAGAGGTGGCCTTAGACAGACCTGATCGGTTGTTAATAGGAAGAGACAAATGGGGGACCATTCGTTACCTTGATGATCCTTGATTTATGGGCCTTATTCCCGAAATTCCGGAAAAGGGGTCCCCACCAGGGGACTTCTAGATATTCCAGCCAGATCTGGATGGGGAAAGGGCTGAAGCCAGTAGCGATTGTAAATGGGGAGACAAAGCCGACCTGCCCGCTTAAGAAAGATTCGCTGGATTGATCAGACCTGACCCTCGGCTTACTCAAGAAGGAACAAGTGGGACCACTTGTTCAAAAACTGTTTCCCCAAACGGCCCATGATTCGCGGCGCGTGTTCCCGGGATCCCGGCTGGGGTCCCCACAGGATTAAGCTGTAAATATCTCAGCCCCAAGGCTGAGAGAGGTATGTCATTCTCTTGAAGCATTCCTTCTTATTTTTCTGGAAAACACCTCAAACGCTTACTGACTTAAGCATCGGAGAGGTTTCCACCGGAAAACCACCGGTGGTCCTTTCTAATCAATTTTTGTGGTGTAGGTTCAGGAAGCTCTTGTGCTTTCAAGTGTTATTCAGGTAGTTCACCTTTTGGGCTGAAACAATTGGCCCCGTCTGTGGGAAAGGCGATCAAGTTAAGACGTGAGATTTTCTATTTATTTCATGGCTTTAGACGGTTTACGACGGAACTTGGTGGGTGAGCTCGGTGGAACCCCTAGTTCCGCCGCGCCATGGGGGATGCCCAGGTCGACTGAAACGTCGGCGATGGGACCAGGAGAGACAGCGCCGTTGACTGGGATTGCGCCAGGCGCTACGCCGCCCCCGCTCAGTAGATATGTGCCAGCCACGGGTGGTTCGTTTAACGAATCCTTCCTTTTGCAGCTCTCGGAGCTAATCGGCAAAGTTATGGAGACGGCGGTGGAAAAGAAGTTCACTAAGATGACGCCGCCGCCATCCAACACACCACCAGCACGAGCTGTCCCGATGGTGGAAACGGAGCCATTGCGAGGATAGCATGCGGATCGGGCTCCCTTACATGACGGTGAAGAGAACCTCTCCACCTCTGATAGCGAGACTTCAAGCCAGACTAATCCAGGTCTGGCTGAACAGATGCAGAGTTTACGAAAAGAGGTGAGGGATTTTAAGAGAAAAATGGCGACGGGCAGTGTGATTCCGGCGAGAAGGGGTACGCCGTTTACTGAGGAGGTTATGCGAGATGATGTGCCGGCTTCATATCGCTCCCTAGGCTTCGAGTACAATGGAACCACGGATCCGTGAGACCATCTCAGTCGCTTCGAGATCGCGGCAGCCCTACATAAATTTTCGGACGCTGTCATGTGTCCAGGACTGCAGAAAGGAGCTTACCATTCTTTCAAGCTTTGAGGAAGAAAGCAAGATTTCAGTGGAACGATGAGTGTGAGGAAGCATTTAACGCATTGAAGGAGCATTTGGCTAGCATGACCTTGCTAACAAAGCCTGTCCTAGGAGAACCCCTCATTTTGTACTTATCAGTAGGGCAACAGGCAGTTAGTTCTGTCTTACTTCGAGAAGAGGGGAGGATGCAGAGACCAGTTTATTACTGGAGCAAGGTCTTGCATGATGCCGAGGTAAGGTATGTAGAAGTAGAACGGGCAGTACTTGCCCTTGTAGGAACGGCCCGGAAATTACGTCCGTATTTCCTTTCGCATAGTATAATTGTACGAATGAATTTGCCTTTGAAATCGGTCATGGATAAGCCAGAGGCGTCGGGAAGACTGGTCAGATGGATAATCGAGCAAAGTGAATCTGATATCAGCTTTGAGACCAGAACAGCAATTAAAGCTCAGGCCTTCGCTGATTTCATGCAAGAAATGACTGGCCTTCCCAAAGAACTAAAGAAATGGACGATCTTCATGGATGGCTCTGTCTGTAATCAGGGCTGTGGAGCTGGAATTGTTCTGATTGATCCAGAAGGCGTGTCTACTGAATTTGCTATCCGGTTAAATACAACATTCTCTAATAATTCTACTGAGTATGAAGCTCTTCTAAGAGGTATTCAGATGGCGAAAGACCTGGGTGCGGATCACGTATGTGCCAAGGTCGATTCTCAACTTGTTTGCAAACAAATTAACGGAGAATTTGAGACAAGGGAGGAACATATGCAGAGGTACTTGACCAAATTCAGAGAGTTGGCCAGGGGAATAAAAGAGTTAAAAGTTCTCCAGATTCCCAGAGAGGAAAATGGACGGGCTGACTTCCTGGCAAAGGTGGCCAGCTCGGGTTTAGATTGTCAAGAGAAGGTGATTACCTTGCTACAGGCGGGCGGAGAGTTCGGGACAGAGCAGGTAGGCTCAGTTATGGAGGGAGATGTTTGACATTCTCCCATAAAGACATACCTGGAAAAGGGAGTCTTGCCAAATGATAAAAAAGAAGCAACAAAGGTACGAACCAGGTCTGCTAGATTTTGTTTAATTAAAGGAGAGTTATTTAGAAGAGGGTTTGGTCAACCTCTTTTGAGATGTTTAAGCCAAATGGAAGGAGCTCTGGTCCTTAGAGAAATCCATGAGGGATGTTGTGGTAACCACATGGGTGCCAGAGCTCTGTCAAGTAAGATCTTATGAGCAGGGTATTTCTGGCCCCATCTACGAGAAGAGGCGGAAAGTTTCGTGCGCGCATGTCAGAAATGCCAGAAGAATTCAACGCTAATACATAGGCCTTCCGAGGAGCTCATGACGATGAACTCCCCTTGTCCATTCACCAAATGGGGAATAGATCTGGTCGGTCCCTTTCCCATGGCCCCTGCTCGAAAGAAGTTCTTGATAGTAGCAATCGATTATTTCAGTAAATGGGTAGAAGCGGAGGCCTTGGCCAAAATTACCGAAGACGCAGTTATGAAATTCCTATGGAAAAACGTGGTATGTAGGTATGGCGTCCCCAGAATTCTGGTCTCAGATAATGGAACACAGTTCATGGGCTCTAGAATCAGGGCATGGTGTTCGAAAATGAAAATTGATCAGCACTTCACCTCTGTTTACCATCCCCAAGCTAATGAACAGGTAGAGGTCACCAATCGCATACTGGTCCAGGGGATCAAAACTCGTTTGGACAGAGCTGGGGGCAAATGGGTGGATGAACTGAGCACGGTCTTATGGGCCTATAGAACTAACCCTAAGGAGAGCACGGGGGAAACGCCTTTTAGCCTGGTCTATGGTATGAACGTTGTGATACCTGCAGAGATCAGCATGGAGGCTCATCGAATTCAGAACTTCGATGAAAAGCAGAACGAGTCTTTGATGCAAGATGCTCTGGATTTAGTCGAAGAAAAAAGGGACAGAGCTGCCGCAAGGATGGCCCATATCAAAGGGCGAGTAGAGGCCATGTATGACAGATCTGTTGTGAAAAGACAATTCCAAATTGGAGACCTGATCTTAAGAAGATCTGATTTAGGGAAGTCCAATGGGAAATTGGATGCCGCGTGGAAGGGACCCTTCCGAATTATTCAGGTCCTATCGGGAGGAGCTTACAAACTGGAAGATCTGGATGGCACGGCAGTCCCTCGCGTTTGGAACGTTGTCAATTTACGAAAATTTTACACCTAATTGTAATGCCTTATGTTTATTTGATTGAATAAATTCGCAGTTGAATAGATTCGCAGTCTACGGCAGGAGTAATCAATGAGAGATACTCAAAATATTGACGGATATACCCATTAATAATTAAAAAAGAACTTACAACAAAAATAGGAAAATACAAGAGGACATCTTTGCATAACGTTAACAATTGCAGAGGCGCAAATCACAAGCATAGAAAAGTAAAAGTACAGCCTTAGGATGGAGGAACAGAAGCAAGAAGTTGACGGAGCCGTTGAATCTCGTCCTCGTGTTCCAAAAGACGGACACGAAACCGCTCTGATACATCCACGGCAATTTCCCAGTCAACGTACAGTTCAGAGTTCTCCCTTTTCAGGTCGAGAATGATTTGCTGAAGGCGTTGTCGTTCACGGCGGTATTGCAATTTCTTCTCGGCCAGCTTCTCCACACGTTCCTGCAACTGGTCCTGCAGCTGGGAGATTTCTTCCTTAAGACGATTCCTCTCATGAAGCAGTCGGATATGCTCCTCAGTGGAAATGTTGTTGGAAGACGATGAAGACGCCATTATGCAGGGGACATAAACCGAGAATAGACGCCATTATATAGGAAAGGAAAAAGCGGAAAATCACTTTAAGTTGGCGCGCAGAGGGCTTAGAAAAGGCGGGAAACTACATTGAGTTTGGCGCGCAAAAGGGCCCAGGAAAGCCAGGATTGGCTAAGGGACGGATGTCCTGAAATTTTCCTGACCTGATTGTCAGTTTAAGCCAGGATTGGCTAAGGACGGATGTCCTGATGTTTTCCTGACCTGATTGTCAGTTTGAGCCAGAATTGGCTAAGGACGGATGTCCTGACGTTTTCCTGACCTGATTGTCAGTTTGAGCCAAGATTGGCTAAGGACGGATGTCCTAAAGTTTTCCTGACCTGATGGTCAGCTTAAGCTAAGATTGGCTAAGGATGGATGTCCTGAAATTTTCCTGACCTGATTGTCAGTTTAAGCCAGGATTGGCTAAGGACGGACGTCCTGAAATTTTCCTGACCTGATTGTCAGTTTAAGCCAGGATTGGCTAAGGACGAATGTCCTGAAATTTTGCCCGACCTGATTGTCGGTTAATGCCAGGATTGGCTAAAAATGAGTGTCCTAGATTTTCCCGACCTGTTTGACCAATAAAGCCAGGACTTGTCAAATCAAGCCAGCTATTTTTCTGATATAATTGACAGCTCAAGCCAAAGAAAGGCTAAAAAGCTGATGCGCTGGTCTACCTGACCTGATTGTTAGCGTAACCACATAGCAAAACAAAATATCTTATGAGGAAAGTGCTGAACTACTGAGGCACTAACATAAAACACATGTTTGAGTGATTTAAGCAAGGCAGAACAGATCCGTTGCAAAGCTTATTTAAGTGAAAACTATGACACACGTGAAGAGGCACAAAGCTCATATATATTACTGACTATTCAACAATAACAAGGTAAAGGTTGTACACCTTCCCCCGGAGGGTTGGCGAATTTGATTGTATTAAAATGGCAGGAAATAAATAAAGGTAACACCCAGACGCCTATCTAGGTGAAGACCTTCGGTCGGAGGATAAAGCCCGGCGAATATGCCAAAGCTCTCGCTCTGTCTCATGTAGACGGCGGCGATACTGGTCAGACCGTTCGGCGAGAACATGCGCCTCGCCAGTAGCGATGGTCAGGCGGTTCACTGAGTCGACCAAGTCCGTCTTCTCCTCTTGCAGTTGACGGTTGACTTGTCGGAGTTCGGCCCATTCCCTTTTGTAATGACGCTTCTTCTGCCTTTTCCTTTCCAAAAGGCGATAAAGGGAACCAATTTTTTCTTTGAGTGAGACCAACTGGTCGGAGAGCTTAAATTTCTCCACAACTAGGGAAATGTTCTTTCTTTTCACCATGTTAAGTTCTTCGATCAGAGGAGAGGAAGACGTTTTGCAGATGGATAATGAAAAGAAGATAAAGCATGCATACCAGTATATATTGAAATCGAAGGCACGTGAGAGGAATCAAAAAGTACTAGGGTTTCCGGATATTCAGGAAACCCTAGAAAAATCAAGAGTCGCTACTGGACAAAAAGTAAAAGCATTCATATGTTTTTCAGCATTACACACGCTTAGCAGAAATACAATCAGACCAGCCACACAGGCATCCTACAGGTCTGTGACAAAATAAACCTATGCGGCCTAAGGGTCAACCTCCATATCGGCTCTTAGCTCTATCGGCAATTGGTCCACCACACCCTCGGACAGACCTCCCGGAGACGCGCCCCCAGGTAGCTCACCCAGACCTGCAAAGGTTGGGGAGGGAGATGAAGCAGGAGGGACCACCGAGAGGGTCAGGTCTGGCTGAGCTGGACTTGGTTCAGGAAAGCGGAGAATAGCATGAACATGTTCAACGAAATCTGCAGACCCCATCATATGGAGGCGATCCTTCACATGGTCATAAGAAAATGAGGTAGGCTCGGGAGGACTTTTCAGTGGCGCTTTTCGGTCAAAGGGGACGTTGGGATTGGCCAAGGCCCACTTGGCCTGCTCATCCAAGCCATAGTGGTAGTACACCACAACCTCTGGGAAGAGAAGGGAGAAGAGAGCTTTGGATCCCAAAAAGGCCGCCTTGGCCTCATCCCTTGCCACCTGAACTAGCCTCAATCCCTCTTCCGAATTAAGGAACTCCGCTTTCCATTCATCCTTGGCCTTGGCTATGGCTTCGTCCGCCAGACTTCTTGTCTCGGCAATAGCCTCATCCCGAGCCTCTGACCGAGCTGCCTCAAGCATTTTCTTCTGGGCCTTCTCCATCATGCTTACCTTCCCCTGCAACTCCTTGACCTCTTTTATCTTGTCCTTAGACAAGACCCGGAGGCGTAGCACCTTCTCTTTGAAATCTTCAACCTCCTTGACAAGGTTGGCTTGGCCTAGGGATCGGGTCGCCCTGATAGCCAGGAGTGCCCTCTTCGCCTCAGCCTAAGAACAAATCAGAAAATTGTTAAAAACATGAAAGGTGTAAGAGAAAAAAAAGGGTAGAGAGGTCGGTAATATGAATTTTACCCGGGATTCATCCTGGCACCATGACTCATGTAGCTCCCGGTCACTCATCTGCTCTAGAGTTTGTAGGTCTTCAGGAGTGCACTGGCCGCTTACATGGCGAACTGCCACATCGCCTGAGCAATTCAGAACTGAAGTTCGTCGAGGCAGGCCAGAGCTGCGCACGGTGGGGACCACAGGAGCTGCGACAGACGTTGAAGCTGGGTTGGTGGAGATGACAATACCCCGGCCCCGGCCGGATCGAGGCCTTTTCGTGAGAGGTACCTCCTCTTCCTCTGAGTCGGAAACGACATAACTTAGGGATCGAGGTCGCATGGGCGGCGCAGCAGGAGGAGGGATTTAGGCTCGCGGAATGGTGGAGGCACCCGCCTCCTGAGCTGGCATTGTCACGTCCGCCGCCATATCCTCCCTGTCAGAAGCCTCAAACAGCAATCGCATCATCTCCTCTGAAAAGGTAGAACGGGAGAGTATTAAAACATGATGCAACGAGGACAAGGTGGGAAAGTCTCTTTACCAATCTTAGAGGGCAGGGGGCCTATCTCGCAAGTTTCGTTAAAAATCTCTATTACTGAAGGGGTAAGGAGGTCGTTCACATTGACAGGATTCGCATTCAGAGTTGCCACAATTCTCTGAATACGGGAAGGTCTGGTCGCCGCTGTTAAGGAGGGATAAGAGGGCAAGGCGTCTATGGGAGTGGGGTCAAAACCCCAATCCCCCGCGCAGTGAACAAAAAGGAATTTCTTGCGCCAGGACTTATTGGAAGACGGAAGTTTGTGTATGAAATGGACCCCAGACCTGGCGGTGAGGTAAAAACAATCAGGCGGAAGGCTTTTCGCCTGGAAAAGTTGGTAGAAAGTCAGGGCTGTTGGGTCCTGGCCGGCGTAGCGCATAGCCAGATTATAACCACACCATTATCCTAAAAGAGTTAGGAGGAAAATTGAAAAATAGGAATTTTGTACATTTGGGCAATTTCCAGCATCATGGGATTAACGGGCAGATGCAGACCCGCCTGAAACTGGTCAACATAGAAAGTCACTCGGCCTACCGGCGCTTGGCAGGCCAAAGTGCAGGCCGGAGGGGCATAGAGATCAAAGGGGTCTTTAATTTTGTACTTGTAGCGAATCTCGTCTACTGTTTGTTGGCTAAGGATAGAGGTAACTTTGGGATAATCGGGAATTGGTGGAGGATATGTCACACCCCTGAGGAGGAGGTGGCAATCGCGGCCGGAGAAACCGGCGGTGGTGAGAGAGCCGCCGCTATCTCCGGAGGATCAGATGACGAAGGTGACGGAACTGCTGCTCCTTCTGGGATGGTGACCATAAGAGCAGAAGAGATTTCCGTCGCCTCTGGGAATCATAGACGGCGGAGAAGAAAAAGGCCGCCGCCTCAGGAATAACAGACGGCGGAGATAAGTCAACCCTAGTTCTTGGAGAAGAAGACATTGCAAAAAATTAAAAGGGGTAAGGGCTAAGAAAGATACCTGATTTTTTAAAATTCCTCGGAGAAAGTTGAGAATTATTGCAAAGAAATTTCGCCGGAGTACTGGTGGAGAACGGAGATCTGGAGGTTCGGAAGAAAAAGTAGAAGAAGAAAAGTGGTGATGAAAAGGAAACCAGCGGGAACAAAAGGCAAAGGGAATGATTTCAAAATACGAAAACCAAGAAAAGTGGGATTTGATGGGATCTCCGCATTTAATGCGGGCAGGTGAACAGTGCCCTAAAAGGTGAGTTGGAACGGCTAGGACTCTATACTAGGGGCTGACGAGGCAGTACCTGGAAGGACGGAGGAGTACAGTGACCGTTTGGAAACATGCGACACCACTAAATGCCAATAATTAGCCCTGGCAGTTTGGCGTATCCCTTGGGACTCGAACCAATACGAGAAACACTAAAAGACATGGGGCCTCATTTATTACTAAGGGCCCAGGCTCCTTGTCGCTCTACCTCAACCTCTTTTTTGGGGGGGAGGAGTTGATGAGGCAGTATTAGTAAGACCTGGATTGAGGTAGACCTGCATTTAATAGTAAAGGTGGTGAGAGTTGAGTGACTGGCGTGTAAAAAAAGTATGGTCAAATCTCTCTTGAAAAGAGGTGGCCTTAGACAGACCTGATCGGTTGTTAATAGGAAAAGACAAATGGGGGACCATTCGTTACCTGGACGATCCTTGATTTATGAGCCTTATTCCCGAAATCCCGGAAAAGGGGTCCCCACCAGGGGACTTCTAGATAATTCCAGCCAGATCTGGATGGGGAAAGGGCTGAAGCCCAGTAGTGATTGTAAATGGGGAGACATAGCCTAAATTCCCCAGGAAATTTCATCTCCCAATTTCGTTCAAGCAATTCTACAAAACGGGCTAGGTGGGTTTGAAGCAAATTCGGGCAATTCTGGGCCAATCTTGCGTTTCTACGGAAAATCAATGAGGTACTTCGCTTGAAACTATCTTGGGATCATATTATTGTTGTTGTTGATTGTGTTGGGAAATTTTTGGTGCTAGAATTACTCAAGTTCTTAGTTGGTTGAACACGCACGCCAAGTGTTCGACAAAATTCCCCAAAGAATAAAAGTTTTATTTTTCAAGGTTTATCAATCCCGTTCATCTTCGTATTGATTGATTATGTCTCGGGCGGGTAAACGAAAGGATGTCTCGGGAAAATATGGAGCACCGTTGATGAGATAGTATTGGTAAGACCTGGATTGAGGCAGACCTGCATTTATTTGTAAGGGTGGTGAGAGTTGAGTGACTGGCGTGTAAAAAAGTATGGTCAAATCTCTCTTAAAAGAGGTGGCCTTAGACAGACCTAATCGGTTGTTAATAGGAAGAGACAAATGGGGGACCATTCGTTACCTGGATGATCCTTGATTTATGGGCCTTATTCCCGAAATCCCGGAAAAGGGGTCCCCACCAGGGGACTTCTAGATATTCCAGCCAGATCTGGATGGGGAAACGGCTGAAGCCAGTAGCGATTGTAAATGGGGAGACAGGGCCGACCTGCTCGCTTAAGAAAGATTCGCTGGTTTGATCAGACCTGACCCTCGGCTTACTCAAGAAGGAACAAGTGGGACCACTTGTTCAGAAAATGTTTCCCAAACGGCCCATGATTCGCGGCGCATATTCCCGGGATCCCGGCTGAGGTCCCCACAGGAATAATCTATAAATATCTCAGCCCCAAGGCTGAGAGAGAGGTATGTCATTCTCTTGAAGCATTCCTTCTTATTTTTCTGGAAAACACCTCAAACGCTTACTGACTTAAGCATCGGAGAGGTTTCCACCGTAAAACCACCGGTGGTCCTTTCTAATCTGTTTTTGTGGTGTAGGTTCAGGAAGCTCTTGTGCTTTCAAGTGTTATTAAGGTAGTTCACCTTTTGGGCTGAAACAACCGTTCCCGATTTTTGATAAAAAGGAAGGGGACATGTTGAAAAATATTCGAAAATGGGGGTTCGCTACACATAGGATTTTGAACGTTGTTGGAATTGAGGAGGAGGCCTTGAATGGTTCTGAGCACCACGCCGACCTATCTCGTTATGTCGTTGGCCTTGGTTGTGGGTATTTTGCCCAAATGCACCTCCCCAGATTTAGAGATCTTATGCTCGAGTTCTTCTCCACGTTGGCAATCCGGAACGACGAGACGATCACTTTTCGACTAGGTGGGAATGACTTTGATGTAGACGAGGGGATTTTTAGCAACATTTTTGGTTTCCCGACCATAGGGGATCACCCGATTGGAGTTCAAGGCTTCAATTTAGCCTCTTTTTGGGGGATGTTCACCGGGGGAAATACAGGCGATTGCAAGCATTTTCCTTGCTCAAAAATTCAAGACGACGCCCTTTACGTGGCCTACAAGATCCTCGGGCACATCATTTTATGTAAGAACGAGGCAAATTACGTGACTAAATCCGAGCTTTATGTTCTACAATGCCTCGTTGATGGTCGTCAAGTCCGGTTGTACCCGTTAATTTTGCAAGGACTATACAACGTCACTAAGGGAACTCCGGGAAGCAAGTCGCCACTTCTCTCATTTGCGCCTTACATTACCGGCCTCGCCCGTCACTTCGGGTTCGATCCGGCCAAGATCAGACTTAGCCCACTCGGGACCACTTCATTACCTCTTACGCGTGCACCGGCACCCCGAGTGAGGTCTTCGACTAGAGGAGGTTCGTCGTCTCAACCGCACATTGACGACGACAATGGCGACGCGGATATGGAGCAAGCCCGCCATTCTACTTCAGGCCCGAGTCCCAATTGGAGCCGATTTTTCGAGGACAACCGAGCATTTCAATTGAAGATGTTCGTTAAGCTCCAAATCATAGATGAGAAGATTGATGCGAACCACGACCAAAACCGTCGGAGTTTGAAGAAGATGCGAACTCGCATTTTGAAGCTCGAGGAACGATTTGAGGCGGCATACCCCACACCTAGCATGGACGTCGATGAGAACCCCGAGGATGATTATTCCCACGAGTTTTAAATCTTGTATCTCTATTTTTATTATTTATGCTTTAAAAAAATGAAAAATATAAATCGACGAATAGCGGCTCGACAACTACTATTATTTTAGGGATGTTTTCTTTTTCCTTCCTCTTTTTGATTTTGATGTATTTGTGGCAATCAGGAGATTGCCCGAATTTTTAGAGAGGGGGGTGGTCGAGTGTGATTTGTATTGATTAATTGTGTAATTTTATTTGATACTTGGCCTGTAATAATTATTTGCTTAAAAATGCTTAATTGTTATTTCTACACATAATTGTGTTTGTATGGCATGCCTGTCGAAGTTGACTATGTATGATTATTTGTTTTCGTCTTTGAGCGTGCATAAGTGCATAATTTTTCAAAATTTATTATTATATGTTGTAAAATGGTACTTGGACGCAATCGATTTCGCAAAACTTTAAAAGCATCGTCAATTCAAAATTTTTCATGCAAAAAAAAGCCAGCGAGTAGCCTGAGTGTTTATCATCATTGCATGTACGTAAATAAGTTTCAGTCTTGATATCTCTTTGAAACCGCTGTGTGTATTCGACTTTGAACATGAAGTCAGGGCACATATAAAATCCTATTCTGGCCATATCCATATATTTTTAGCCACTATAAATTTCGAATGAGCCAATCATAACCAAATATCCATGCTTATATCCATGAGGGTTGTTGAGACGACCCTTACAACCCATTAAAAGCGTGGGGTAGGAGTTCGTATTTTTTTGGTTATTTAAGTCTTGGGAATTTTTATTAGGAATTTATTATTTTGTAAATAAGGGCCACCATCAACAAAAAATAAAAGAAAAGACCCCATAAAAAATTATAATAAGGGGGAAATAAAAAAAAGAAGAAGAAAAAGAAGGATGGTGAGTCTAGTTGAATTTGTGTTAGTCAATGCCTATGCGCTAATTAAGGCTTGTGTTTTATTTTTAATTTTATTATTAAGCCTAATGTTTAGAAGTCAAGAGTTGTGTAAGAAGCATGCTATAAGATTCAATTATGCTTAAGTGGTTTGAGCTTTCTGTCGGTTTACGATTTTTGAGTTGAGGAATAGCCTATTTGAAGGCTACGTTATGAGTGTTTAGTGAAGTTTTTCTTTTGTACGAGGTGAAGCTATTGCTTCGTGATTATGCTAGGTTGAGTGAGTTATTGATCATGTTTGATCATGAGTTAGCCACACGACTTATATATACCATACCCATCCAAAAAGTCTTACATTACAACCCGCAAAGACCTTACCGATTCTTAGTTTTGACAGCACACTTAATTTGCGATTGAAAAGAGATTGATTTTCTGTGCTTATTTATTGTTCATGTAATTGTATGATTTGAGTGTATACACGTCCCATGCAGAAAACACTTGAGTGCTTTTGAACGTACTTTTATATATTATCCTTAGTGAGGAAGCATGATTTTGTTTTGGAGCGATAATGTAATAATGGTCGAGTTATTGACGTTGCGTGACTTGTACCTATATTTTCAAAATTACGTATGTAGCATAGCACGACTCACTGCTTTAACTTATTTTCATTCTAATTATACTTTGAATTTATCGTTTGTTCGAGGACGAACAAACCAATTAAGCGTGGGGTAGTTTATTAACATGAATTTTTCTTGATTTTAGTTAGTATTTTAGTTCATTTTTGTTATTGTTTTCGGTGAAAGTTGGATAGATTGAGCATATTTTCACATTTTCTCATCTCCAACTTGCTTTACCATATTTTAATTATAATTAATTAATTTTATATTTATTTTAGGTATTTTGAGGTATTTAGGTTTGGACGTAGTCAAGAATTGGCAAACGAGTAGAGTTTCAGCGAAAACGGGCCGCGGTTTGAAGAAATGACAGTTTTGGGCCTTCTAGAAGGGCTGTCGCTGGGCCCAACCGGTATAGAAAGCTGGGCTGGCAGCACCTCCTGATTCTGGGCCTTCTAGAAGGGATGTCTCTGGGCCCAACCGGCATGGAAAGTGCTGAACGTCCTAGAAGGGGCGGAAACCCTAATTTTGACCCCTTTTCCAAACCACCTACACCTATAAATACCCCCCACCTCTAACATTCGAAAATACACATTATTCCTAGGGTTTTTAAGGCCTCTTAGGGGCATCGAGTGACCTTCGATTTCTTAGTTTCTTTTCATAATTCTTAGTTTTAAATTCTTAGATTTAGAATAAAGTAGATTAGTTCTTAGATATTTTAGATAATTTAGATTCAAGACTTCGGTTGGAACGCTGCAACTATTCCCGTTTCATTAGTAAGTCTTTAATTCCTTCACATAATTAAGTTTTAATTGATTATATGCTTTTAATTCATGCTTGTTAGTTTAATAATTGATATTCAACAACAAAACCCCCCATGTATGATGAATTGTATGATTTTGGTGATTTTGGATTGATGATTGTGATGAGATTTTATGATGATATTGATGAGATTGATTGGCTAGATCTAATGGGTCTAGAGCCTAGAATCGTCGTGAACCATCAATTGGGTTTTTCCCAAGAGATCGTAGAAACGATTCAAAGCTCTAGAACCCTTGTTTTCAAAATCTTTTCAAAACTCTTAATTTTTAATTGTTCTTCGTTTAAATCAARTTATTGTTTTTATGTGTTTAGATTAGAATTTTATTTTTATTTCGTATTCGTGAACAACAAACACAAAAGGAACTTCCGAGCCTAGTTTTCCTTGAGAGACGATTCGGTTCAACTTACCAACCTACACGCGATCCCGTTCTCTTGCGGGCGAGCTTTTAAATTTTTGACAAATCTTTAAAAGGAGGTACACAAAAGTTCGAATCAAAATTTTGGCGCCATTGTCGGGGATCGAACCCGGGGGTTTTGTTGTTGAAGATCAATTATTAAACTAACAAGCATGAATTGAAAGCATATAATTAATTGAAACAAAATTAAGCGAAGGAATTAAAGACTTACTAATTAAACGAGAATAGTTGCAGCGTTCCAAGCGAAGTCTTGAATCTAAATTATCTAAAATATCTAAGAACTAATCTACCTTATTCTAACTCTAAGAATTATGAAAAGAAACTAAGAAATCGAAGGGCACTCGTTGCCCCTAAGAGGCCTTAAAAACCCTAGGAATAATGTGTATTCTCGAATGTGGGGGGTGGGGGGTATTTATAGGTGTAGGTGGTTTGGAAAAGGGGTCAAAATTAGGGTTTCCGCCCCTTCTAGGACGTTCAGCACTTTCCATGCCGGTTGGGCCCAGAGACATCCCTTCTAGAAGGCCCAGAATCAGGAGGTGCTGCCAGCCCAGCTTTGTATACCGGTTGGGCCCAGCGACAGCCCTTCTAGAAGGACCAAAACTATCATTTCTTCAAATCGCGGCCCGTTTTTGCTGAAACTCTACTCGCTTGCCCATTCTTGACTACGTCCAAACCTAAATACCTCAAAATACCTAAAATAAACATAAAATTAATTAATTATAATTAAAATACGATAAAACAAGTTGGAGATAAGAAAATGTGAAAATATGCTCAATCTATCCAACTTTCACCGAAAACAATAACAAAAATGAACTAAAATACTAACTAAAATCAAGACAAATTCATGTTAATCAAAAGGTCAGGACTTCCACGATTGAGGTATATGTGCTCGGAAATAGATATGTAACATATCAAATTTGTTTTGTTTTCAATATATAATTTAATTATTTGACATATATTGAAATAAACTTACTAATTTTTAGGTTACGAGGTCCGTCGAAGGACTTGCCGACCTATCTCAGGACTATACACGAGCCTCGTATCCACCCAGCAGGGTGGAAATACGAGCACATCCCGGACAACCATCGTCAGACGTGGTGGCCTCATTTTAGGGTAATTTAAAGTATTTTTTTTTATTTATGTTAAGTAAATTGCTTAATTATTTTGTCTAATTGTATTTCTTTTGTAGGGATTGGTGTGGTGGGACACTCGTATGTACGACGAGAATGCCATCAGGACGGCATTCTATATATCGATGCGGGAGTCTTATAAGAGTCGTATATACGAGTGGAGGAAGGCGTATCGAATGAATAGGACGATACCTGCTATTGTAGGGGAGACGACTTGGAACAGGTTGCTGTTGGAGTTTCAGCGGCCTCAAGAGGTGGAGAAATCTGAGAAGGCCAAGCAAAACAAGATGAGCGAGCCCGGCGGCCCTTCGACTGCTATAGCGAAGCATCAAGGCGGGTCTATGCCCTCTAATCGACAGGTAGCCGAGATTGTAAGTCGATGATAATATTTTAAGTAATTAATTATATTATTGAACATGTATAATTTTATGTTTTAATTAATTCATTATATTAAATATTGTAAATGTATCTTTAAATACTGGCTGCACAGACGGGTTTACAGCTCAGTAACTACGAGCTTCTACTGAGGTATCATCGAAATCCCGACGGCACATTTAAGGATCCCAAAGCCCAGAGGATAGCTGTAAGTTTTATATGTTATATATATATGATTTATTATAAAATCTGATAAAACTTGTTTAGTAATAATAGCTGAAAATTTTTTTATCAGGAGGACTATGAGAGGGCTTTAGAGGAGAGGTGTGCTGCGTCGTCTGATGATAGCAGCCCTCAAGTAGACCCGAACGAGGTCTACCTATAGGTTGTCGGGAATAGGAAGGGTCGACGCTATGGCCTTGGATGCTTTGGGAAGACTCAGAAGGGCTGCAGTACTTCTTCCACCTCCACCGCCGATGTTC
>BMAC01000298.1:235485-296296 GCA_014905375.1 Phtheirospermum japonicum | reverse complement strand
GAATACTGGCGGCCCACCCGCTAGTAAAGCATCAGATATTCTTGGAGGGTCAAACCCGACAGGAATACTAGCGAGTTTATGCTGGCGGGATTATCCATCAAGGAATCCGTCGGCATTCCTGGCGGGTACATTTTCCCGTCAGGATACTAGAATCCTGATCACAAAAATACTGGCGTCCATTATCCGTCAGGAGGCCGTCAGTATTTTATATACTGACTGGATCCTGACGGATTTGGCCGTCAGAACTGCCAGATTTTTTTGTAGTGGTAGCTGTTCATGAAATCGAGTTAACAAGGCAAGTGGCCTCATTGCAAACTCAAAACACGCTTTTATCTCAAGGCATATCTCCAACATTGGAGACGTGTGGCATTTGTGGAGTGTATGGACATGGCGCAAATGTATGTCAAACGACGTTCGAGCAGACAGGAGGAACCAACGAACAAGCATTCGCTGTTCAAGGTTATCAAACAAATCAAGTTGTGCAAGAGTATCAAAATCCTAACCCACACAACAATAAACCTTACTGGTGGAGAGATCATCCAAATTTCTCATGGTCGAATCCTAATAATGCGACGAATCCAATACCGAACCAAAGACCATAAAATAACTTTGTTCCTAAACAACCATATCAACAACAATTGGGACAGGGTCAATTTTCATTCTCAACTCGACCAATGCAACAATCACAACTGCAAGGGCAATGTCAAGTACCATTTCCTCCACCTCCACCGACTCAAGCACCCATTTCACCAACGCTCGAGGAGACTTTGCGTACATTTATGAAACGCACTTAATCAAATTTGCAACGCAATGATAAACGAATGGATAAGCTTGAGACAGCACTCGGACAACTCGCCAAGCAAGTAGGAAAGAATGAGCAAGGAAAGTTGTCCAAGTCAATCCTCACAAGCACAACCAATCACATTGCTAAGGAGTGGACGAGTTGTAGATAATAAAGTTGCATCTCCCGATGAAATCTCTAACCAGTCAGAAGATCAAACCGATGGCGATAGCAATAAATCGAATGAGAAAGAAGGCGATGAGACGACTATTACCGAGTCGCCGAATAATGTTGAAAAGGAAGTCTAGCCCAAGAAGACTATTCACAAAGCTTCTAATCCATATCGGCCTCCCATTCCAAATCCTAGTCGTCTTCGAGGGAAAAGGTAAGATAAGCAATTTCTTGATCTTTATAACATGCTTTCCAAAGTTGATGTTAATTTGTCTTTGCTTGATGTTATAAGAAATGTTCCCGCATATGTCAAGTTCTTCAAAGACTTGGCATAAAAAAAAATTCTAAAAATGAAAAAAATTATATTTCAAATGCAGCGAGCGTTATCATACGAAATCCCCTTCCCCCAAAAGAAAGAGACCCCGGGAGTTTTTTTATAAAAATTACCTTGGAAAATGGAAAAGAAACCCGGTGTATGCTTGACCTTGGGGTGGGAATCAATTTAATGCCTTCGTCTATTTTTGAGAAGTTTGATTTAGGTGCCCTTAAGCCGACAAAGATGCGACTTCAATTAGCAGATCGGTCGGTAAGGTACCCGAAGGGGATTGTCGAGGACGTCCTTGTGCAAGTTGGGAACCTAATTGTACCCATTGATTTCGTGATTTTGGACGTGGGCGAAGTTCAAGATGATAACCTAGAGCATACAATTTTGTTGGGTCGACCCTTCATGGCCACGACCAACACATTGATCGATGTGAAGAGTGGGAGCATGACTTTATCCGTGTTAGACGAATCAGTCACATTTTCTATCCATGATTTTCATGCAACTCCTTCTTCGTCCATGAACGCCGAGTGTTCATTTGTCGACTCCATTGATTCAATTGTACAAGACAACTTTGAGGAAGAATATGACATCGTCAAATTTCCCGATCATGACGACAACTTTTGGCTCTCCGAGGACGACGATGGGCTTGAGCCTAATTCCGAGGGGGTGGTTGATCTTTATGAGCTTGAATATGAGAAATCGGAAATCGAACCAAAATCCGAACTTAAACCTCTTCCAAGTCATCTCAAGTACGTCTTCCTCGAGGAAGGTGAGAAAAATCTGGTGATCATTTTCGCTGAGTTAGCCGAAGCGGAAGAAGAGGCGTTAATTGGTGTTCTCAAAAAGTTTCAAGGAGCCATTGGCTGGAGTTTGGGAGACATTAAGGGGATAAGTCCAGCCACATCCATGCATTATATCGTGCTGGAAGAAGGAGCAAAGCCGGTTCGAGAAGGTCAATGCCATTTGAATCAAACTTTAATGGAAGTCGTGAAGAAGGAGATTTTTAAATTGATCAATGAACGGATCATTTTTCCTGCACACGATAGCGAATGGGTGAGTCCCGTTCACATGGTACCAAAGAAGGGTGGAATTACTATTGTTGAAAATGATAAAGGGGAAATCATGGCAATGCGGTTAATGACTGGGTGGCGAATGTGTATCGACTTCAGGAAGCTTAATGCCACCAGAAGGAAGGATCATTTTCCACTTCCTTTCATTGATCATTTACTTGACAAGTTGGCCGGGCACCAATATTAATGCTTTCTTGATGGCTTTTCCGGGTACTATCAAAATGCTATTGGACCGGAGGATCAAAAGAAAATGAAGTTTACTTGTCCATTTAGACATTTGCTTTTCGACGGATGCCCTTTGGTTTATGCAATGCGCCGGCAAGTTTCCAACGTTGCATGATGTCTATCTTCACGGACATGATCGATGACTTCCATGAGGTATTCATGGATGATTTTACAGTTTTTGGCCCTTCTTTTACTTCTTGTCTTGCTAATTTGTCTAAAGTGCTCGAACGATGCATAGAGAGTAAATTAACGTTAAGTTGGGAAAAGAGTCATGTTATGGTTAAACGTGGTATTGTGCTTGGTCATGTCGTATCTAGCAAGGGTTTAGAGGTAGAAAAGGCTAAAGTTGATGTTATTGAAAATTTGCCACCTCCCACAAACGTTAAAGTTGTCCGTAGTTTCTTAGGGCCCACGGGCTTCTATAGGCATTTTATAAAAGATTTTTCAAAAATTAGTCGCCCGCTGTGCCATTTGCTAGGTCTTGATGTATCGTTTGTTTTTGATGAATCATGCTTGAGTGTGTTTAACTTTCTTAAAGAAAAATTAACCACGGCTCCGGTAGTCGTTGCCCCAAATTGGTCCCTTCCCTTTGAAATAATGTGTGATGCGTCGAACGACGCCTTGGGGGCCATTTTGGGACAACGATTGGATGGTCTCCTCATTGTGATTTATTATTCGAGTCTTATGTTGAATGAGGCTCAGAGAAACTATACCACCACCGAAAAAGAACTTTTAGCTTTGGTGTTTTCTTTGGACAAATTTCGGTCGTACATTATTGGTTCAAAGGTGATTGTCCATAGCGATCACGCGGCTCTTCGTTATCTTTTTAACAAAACTCAAAGTAAGCCGCGTTTGATCCGTTGGATACTTTTACTTCAAGAATTTGACGTCGAGCGGACCATTCCTTGTTAATGAGGTCTTTCTGTATGGAGTAGTACGATTAGTAAACGAGACGACCAAGGAAAGTTTTCAAGTGAACGTCCATCAAGTAAAGCCGTATTTCCAAGGTTCGGGATTGCTTCAAGAAAAGGAGATAATGACTTTCATCGACCCGTTTTTGGTTTAGATGTGGCGACTTCGTCAAGCTAAGCGACATTAAACAAGCGCTTCTTGGGAGGCAACCCAAGTCTTTTAACTTTATTGTTTCTATTGTTTCTTTTTGTTTCAGGTTCCCCTCGACTCTGAAGCCCGTTGAATGGTCTTGGATGCTCGACTCATCACCACAAGTGCGATTTCAGGGATGTCTCTATCTTTGTCTTACCTTTTACCATACTTAGCTTAATTTTTCGTATTATATAATGTGGACATTGTATGGTTTAAGTGTGGGGGGATTTGTCCTTGGTTTGGTTAGTAAATTTTTGTATGCTTGCTTGTGGTTGATTTGAGTTTTGTGTATTGATATATTGATTGGAACCTTAACGGAGTGACGTGGTTAGATGCTTTGGCTAGGATATTTAGACTTTCGTTCGAATAATAGTGTGATTGTGGGGAATGAAGTGTAAAGAGTCTATGAAGTGTTTTGTCCTCTGTTCTATTCTTATTTCGTTCTTAAGAGTCGAATACTCTCCACTAGCCCCATTTTCCAATACCCTCTATAGGATTTTATGTAATTTTTTATTTTTATTTTGGACACTTTAAAACTCCACGTGCAAAGTTGGAAATTATTATCAGTTGCACTTATCAACGTAAGGTTAGAGTCAATGAACTCTCATTTTTCTTTAATTTTTGTAAATTATGCTCGTTTAGTACCTCATCTCCATAGGTACTCATAATTAAAAAAAGATAAAAAGAAAAATAAATAAAAAATAATACAATAAGTACAAGAAGAGAAATCCTTGTGCAAGTTATGTTCTTTTTTTTTCTTAGATTTTTTTGTTAAATAGGTGTATAGATGACTGGGCTAGTCGGATGACGATTTGGCGGTGTGACCAGGGTTAGACTTTGGCCGAGGCATGGATAGGTGACGTACATGGAGGTCAACTCGTTACTTCTAGGTGTTCGGAAGCTAGTCTAAATCTCTTATCTCAACGTTATCGTGTCGTCCTTTTAATTGAGTTTCCAGTCGATTTAATACATTAATTTCTTGGATCATTTGAATGCATTAGTGAATAGGTCATCGGGTAATTAGATTTTTATTGTCTAGGTCTAGATTTGATTTTGCTTGAGGACAAGCAAAAAGCTAAGTGTGGGGGAGTTGATTTGTACATATTTGTATGTGATTTTCGTGTGTTTTTGCATCATGTGTTGTGTACTTTTAGGATGTTTAGGTTTATCTTTTTGTCGTTTTTCTTCCTTTTGATGTTTTTCGTTTCGTTTGTTGTTTAATATGTTTCTACTTTATTTTATATGAAATAATCTAATTTTGCTTAATTTCTAGTTTCAGCTTCAAGACAAAGATGACGAGATGCACGACGTGCTGCCGATGCCCGCAACCAGCGTCGTGTCGACGCAGGGAGATGCCCGCATTGGTCGACGCATAGCTACAGTAGTGTCGATCCTAGCTCCGTCGATCGACGCACTTGAAGACGCAACTTGAAGTCGCGTCGATCCGTGCACGCGTCGGTCAACGCACTGCCTAGTCGAAGCGAGCTTCCTGACTCGCGCCGACATCGACGCTCGGTACACGTCGGTCGACGCATCTGTGGTTGGGCGGTTTTTATTGGGAAAATCTATAAATACCGGTTGTTTTCTTCATTTAAACACCAGAAAACTTGGGGGCAAGGTTCCTCAGACGTTTTGAACCTCAAGTGTCATTCGACTTTAATTATTTGAAGATTTCGGTAGATGATCATGTCGCTCTTCCATTTCTATTACGTTTGTTGTTTTACTTCGTTGTTCGTCGCTGAAGTTTGTTCGATTGCTGCGTATATCTTATGAACTATAAGTTCCCTGAAATTGTAATTTGCTTTTAATGTTTTCAAAGTTTAAATGTTAGTTCAACTTATTTTAGTTTAGTATTCAAGTACTAGTTACTTTCATTTGCTTGCTTAAGTAATTTCGTTTTCTCGTTTATAAATTTTAGTTTATAATGCTTTCAATTAGGTTTTAATTTTCAATTAGGTTTTAATATCTGCATACCTGCTTTTCAAGTTTGTAGTTGTAGAAACCCTTCTTGAATATGGATCGTGTGTTTAGTTATAGGATTGTTGAACAAACATTTATAGACGTCGATTGTAATTCCTCGTGATTTGACTCGAGTCAGCTTATCGTCTACAATAGCTCCATTCTCTTGCAGATGAGCTTTTTATTTTTAAAGTGAAAAATTTCAATTCATACACCCGCCGAATGGAGAAAAATACACTATTGTTCAAGTGCGACTGGTTTGATCCAACTCCTACAGGCACAAAAGTTCATCCACAATATAAGCTTGTCGATATCAATTATAAGCATAGGTTCAATCGACATGAACCTTTCGTACTTGCTGCCCAAGCTGTATATGTATACTATCGTGTGTACCTAAGTTTGAAACGAGATAATTTTGACTAGTAGGCAACGTGTAAAATCAAGGCGAGATCAAATGTTGAGTTTATTGAGCCTTTACTAGAGCAATCATTTCAAGAGGAAGATGTAGATACACGCAATCTAATTTGACTGGAAGATGTCGATTTCCAGTTGCACGACCCCAATGATAATGATGTTGATGATCTTGGTGTCGAGGCCGACAATGATGCAGAATAAGAGTTACTCATTGATCAAGATACAAATCAAGACAAAGACGCAAATGAGTTTGATGATAACTTTATTATTTAAAATGTCGGCTCAGATGATTAGTTTGGTTGAAATATATATAAATCATTCATATTGTAACGCACTCTTTTCTTATCTTATTTATTTATGTTTTGATTTTATTAAAATGGTTTATATATAATATATATTAGTATTTTGTAAAATACTTGTATTATCTGATAATTTATTAGATGCCGAGAGGTCATGGATTCAGCAGCCTAGGTCGAACGGATATGGAGTCGGCTAATCATTTAGCTAATTTCGATGACGATTACGTGGGCATTGGTACTGATCATTCAACGTTGACCATGGATACCACCACACTGACACCGACAACAACATCGTGCGATGCAGGTACATCCCGATAGGACTTGGGCCCACCATAGAGGTGATACCTTGTTTATATCACCAGGAAGAAGTAAGTAAATTAATAATTTTAAAATTTTAATCATCGTTATTATTAAATTATATTTGTAACCACAAACACAATTACAGGATACATAGCAGGGAGGTTAGGCTGACCAACATATTCCGAGAGATCATGGAGAAGGAGCTCCATCCCTCCGGTTGGCAGTTTAAGGTATTCCCTAATGAGACACGTCGATTCTGGTGGGATATATTTCAGGTAATTATTATTTTGTGTCCAAATTTATTAATCTTTATTGTAATTGAGAATCATGTATCAATTAAATTATAATTATTATTTTGTTTTGTAGGAGATTCGTTATTGGGACACGAACATGCATACTACATGTGATATACATAGAACACTTCTCAGATGATGCAGGAAAGGTATGCGAAGCGGCTGAACGAGTATAAGAAGTATTGTGATTCTCATTCTGGTCAGACACCGCCATGCGTTGACGAGGGTGTCTGGAGGTAAATGATTCTATTATGTTTTCTTATTAAATCAAAAAAGTTTATTTATCACAAATAAAATTTATATTTTATGTATATCATGCATTTCAACTAGGGCTTGGACTGTTGAGTGGAATAAGCCCGAGAACAGGAGGAGGTCCGAGTAGTACAGTAAAAACAGGAGGAGCGACCTTGCTAGACCGGGTACTGGGATGTCGAAGCATGGGGGGGGGGGGGGGGGGGGGGGGTTCTAGATCTACGGTCGATTATTCCTATGATATCGTAAGTAATTTCAAAATATAATATATAATTTATTTATTTACTTTTTATGTTAATTGTTTGATAATATTATTTGGAGACAGGTGCGCCGGCCACTACGTACTATGTTTTTGTACGTACAAACAAGAAGGACGATGGTACGTGGATCGATACGAGATCCAGTAATAATAATGTGAATCCTTTTCTTATTTTTAACTTGTTCTTTGGTTTTAATGTAGAATTCACTAACGAGTTTTATTTTGGGGGGAGTTCGAGTATTGTTTGGATGAGTCACGTGTGTCTTCATAGGATCCGGATAGTGAGGTTTACCCTGACCGGGTTTATCTCAATGTTGTCGGGTCGAGTAATGGCCGACATTACGACACCAGTTTGTTCGGGAAGCTGGTGGCTGTTGTGAAGTGTTTCTGAGGCAGCTCTTCTTCTTCCTTCTCCTTCTCCTCCCAACAGGATAGGAACCACGTGAGAGAGCTCGAGGCGCAACTCCAGGCGAAGAGGGAGGAGTTGGAGGCAGCGATAAAATGAGTCTAAGCGACTACGTGAGTAGCAGCGTTGGGAGTCTGAGATACTACATGAGCAGCACTGCCAGAGCAGCAACAATTTCAGGTGCAAGTGAATACCCAGATGGTCAAGCTGTTAACTCGTTTACAGCAATACCCCCCTCAGCAGCCTCCACTATCATATAACTGTTTTATATTTTTTATTAACTTTTTTACTAAACACTCTTGTTCAAAAAATTTAACAATTGTAAATTTCCAAATATTTATATAATAATTAGTTTATTAATTTATCTGTTTATTAATGACTTCTTTTTTAATTTTTGGAGTATTTTAATAAATAAACAGGAATTAAAATTAATAATTAAATATAAAAAATAAAAAAGTGAAAAACCAAGGGGAATTCCCCTCGGAAAAAAATCAGAGGGCAACATCTCAGAAACACCGACGGCTAGAATGCCGTCGGTTTTTTTTATTTAAAAAAAATATTATTTTTTAATATTTTTCGAGGGAAACACGAGGGAATATCTACCCTCGGATTTTCCGTTGGGAAATCTACCCTCGATTTTTCTGAGAGGATATTTTCCCTCGGTATTTCTGAGGGTATATTTCCCATCAGATTCCCAAGGGGATTTTCCCTCAGTTTTTTAGAGGGCGAATATCCCTTTGGTTTTTCCGAGGGCATATGTTTTCAGGCCCAAGTATATTACCGAAGAAAAACACCTTCGATAATTCCCTCGAAAATTTTAACCGAGGGCAACTTTCATCTCGGAAAAGTTTACCGAGTAGGGTTTTAACGAGGGGAATATTCCCTCGGTTTTTTCCAGTAAACTGATTACCGAGGGATTATTGGTAATAACCGAGGATTTTCCCCCTCGTTAAAATTCTATTTTTTGTAGTGATATAATTAGTAGATAAGATATAAATTAGTTATTTTAATTAAAAGATAAACTACATATGAAATAATATTAATTAATTTTTTCTTATTGTGAAAATAATTAGATAAATTTTATTGATAATAAGATTTAAAATAATTCTATTTTTGGAGTTTCAAATATTCTATATAGATAAATATGAGTTATTTACAATGATCGAAGTATGTAATTAAATATTATTAATGTATTCAATCTAATCATAAAAATATTAAATTATATAATAATAATTAATAAACATTGATTAGACACCAGTACAATGCGACACGGTTTGAAAGTATGATATTATGAATATCTCAAAGTATGTAACCAATACTCCATCCGTCCCGTTCTATCTATCGCAATTTGAAAAAAGAAATTGTTCCGTTCTATCTGTACATTTCCAAGAGATAATCATTGTTACTTTTTACTTTTCCAACAAGAATTAAAGGTGACTTTACTACTTTTACCCTTACCTTTATTATTTAACACTTTAAAAGAATTTATACAAAATGATATTATGGTCATTTGATACATATAATTATAATACCAATCATCTTTATTAGTCTACGTGAGATGGTCAATTGCGACAAATAGAATGGGACTGATGGAGTAGTTATTAACGAATTTATTCAAAATATTAATGTATAAAATGATTTAATAATAATTAATAAAATAGGTATTAGACATGAGTTTAGATTGTGACACCTTTGGATTTTTGAAGTATGCAACTAAAATAATTATGAATTTAATTTAAACATCAAATATTAAATTATTTAATATTTATAATAATTAATATATAAATTAGGTATGTACTAGGCACGGGTTGAGAATACATTATTTTAATTTTTTATTTTAGATTTAAAATATTGTAATTGTCAAAAATATTTTTTATATTTATCTTTTGATAAGCTACATGCTAGGCATGGGTGTTAAACAAGTATATATTAAATTCTCCTAATCTATGTTTCTACTTCGTATTCTTCGATTGGATGATGAGGGTTTTATTGTACTTCGGTTGCTTATGTGTCATTCGAGCCTAATATATATTTAATTTAATATTTTCATTTAATTGTATTCAGCCTATTTTAATAGTTTTATATTTATTATAATTTTTCTAATTTGACAACTCTCATTTGTACTCATAATATAAAAATATAAATAACTCATATATAATATTCGAATAAAATTTAAATTAATTATTTTAATTAAAAGACAAATTAAATATGAAATAATTTTAATTAAAGAAATTAATTATGAAATAATTAAATAAATTGTATTTACAATAAAAGTTGAAATAATTTATTTTTGGAATCTTAAATATTCTGTATAGGTAAATTATAATATATTTTTCCATAATTAGAGTACTTAACTAAATATTAGTAATGAATTCAATATACACTAAAATAAAATTATATTATAATAATTAGTTAATATTTATTAGGAAATTGCACAATGTGACAACTTGAGAGTATGACACACTTTGAAAATTTCAAAGTATGTAACTATAATTATTAAGAATTAATCTAAACACAAAAATATAAAATGAATTAGTAATAATTAATCAATATAGATTAAAGACGGGTTGAAAATGTGATATCTTTTGAATTCTTATAAGTATGTAAACATAATTATTAATTAATTTAACCTAAATATTTTTGTGCTTAAGACTGTCGACAAAAACCCTAATATTATTCGCTTAAAGCTGCATCTTCTTGATAAAACCAAAAAGAAAGAAAAGGAAGAAGAGAGGCAAGAAAAAAGGAAAAGAAAGAGAAAAAGAAAAAGAAAGAAAGGACCCCAACACCACCACACCACCCAACTGCTCGCCGCTGCCCGCACCACGCTACCACACGGTTCCGGTCTGCTCCTAGCAGCGCCACACCACCACCGCTCGCCGCCTACAGGAAGCTAAGGTATGTTTTCTTTTTAATTTTTCTGTATTTTATGAAACTTAAATATTTTATTTAAACTAATTGTGTTTTAATTGGGATTATTATTTAATTTGAGTTTAAATATGAATGAGGTCAAAGGTAAAATTTTTTGTTGAATTAGGGTTAATTTAATTTTGAAATTAAGGTTAGTTTAGGTTTAGTTAGGAATTAAATCAAAATTAGATTTCAATCATAATAACTTGGATATTATGATTTATTTTGAAAAAATGTTGCATGCTATATCGGATAAAGAAGTGTATATATGAGACAAATTAGCAACTATTTTGAAAATTAGGTTTTAATTTGATTTACTTAGATAATTATAAATTATTTCAAAAATTAGGGTTAGATTTGAGGCGAATTAATAATTATTTCAAACTTTAAGTTTTCATTATTTAGAAAATTATGAATTATTCAAAAAATCAGGATTAGTGTTGAAGTGAATTAGCAATTATTTCAAAAATTAGGTTCCAATTAGAATTACTTAGATAATTAGAAATTATTTAAAAAATTATGGTTAGTTTTGAGGCGAATTAGATTAAATCAAAATTCATATTTTAATTATAATTATTTAAATAATTAGGAATTATGTCAAAAAAATAGGTTTAATTTTGAGGTGAATTTACAATTATTCTGAAAATTAGGCTTCAGTTGTAGTTATTTAACTAATTACGAATTATTTCAAAAATCAGGGTTAGAATTGAGGTGAATTAGCCATTATTTTGAAAATTATACTTGAGAGCTCAACCTCGACCTCAATAGCCTCCATCTGATTCTCTAGCAAAGCATCGGTATTAGATATTAAGAATTATTTTATTGCAAATATTTGTCTAATATTGGTGTAAATCGTACGTATATATTTCAGAAACTTATGCTTGCTATTTGATTTTTAAAAATTTGACACCTCCAAAATAGGAACATATTGTGTAAATACGAACATGTAAAATAAAGCAAAATATAAAAAGAAGATAAAAAAAATAAAAAAATAAAATTGTCGACAGACAGGTCACCGTCGGCATATTTTAAAAATATGAAAATGTTGACGGGTTGGTCGACGTCGGTAATTGCTGATGACCACAACTCATCGGTGATCAATGACGTCACCTACTCATTTGAAAATTACAGATGGTCTCTTCCCATCGGCGCTCTGTCAATATTTGCTGACAGATAATCAATTGGCGGCCAAGGTGCATCCCGACAGGCATGATACGTCGCCAACTCGCCAAAAGAAAATTGACGGGTAGGAGTAGCCCGTCGATATAATGTTTGATATGACATCAAATATTCTAGGTCGGTAAACATGCAGGTTTATAAAGATTTATGAGGCGACCTCCCCTTTAGAAGGGGCGATGTTTTTTATAGGGGGCGAGCTTTTTTGGGAGTGACGAGCTTTTATATGAGGGTTGTGATCTTATCAGGTAAATGGTATTATAATACCTCGGTATAGAGAGTTGGGCTTTATGGTTGGTAAGGTCTTGGGCCTTGGTGGGCTGATATGGATTGTGGTATGGGGTCCCGGTGAACTAAAGGCATGGACATGGTTATTGGCCCATGGTTATTACAGTAATTTAATGGGAGTTCTAATATCTATATTAACTTAGCATATAGGTGATATCCTAGTTCTAAGTCGGTGGTTATTTATGATATTGTGGTTTGAACAGGAGACAGGAACCCTAGACTCGGAACACGTGTCTTATCTATATAAAGATGACACAAGCCTCACTTTTCTCTCTAAGTTGATTTTATCCTACGTTTTAAGCTCTCGCGTATCACTATTAAAAATGGACTTACTTAAGCATCAGAGGGCCTACGGCGGGGCCATCTGGCTTGGGTTTTATTTTGTAGGTTGATCAGGTTGCCAGTAGTCTTCTAGAGGTCTATCAGGTTGAACATGTATTTTAGGTCAGTACTCTCTTTTCTTGGTGTACCAATCTTCTTGATCGCATCATGGCGCCGTCTATGGGAAAGAGAGACATCTAGTTCTTGAGCGAAAGGGTTGAGATTCTTGGAAGAAAAACATGAAGGGGAGAACTATCATTCCTCAAACTTTAGATTTCAACACAGAGGCAATCAAGGCAAAAGAGGTAAATAAGGGGAAACAGGTCGAGGAAAACAAACAACACCACAAGGAGAACCAACGAATACGACAGTACCACCACCGTCACCACATAAAGAAAAGGCAAAAATTTCGCAGGCATAGAATAAGAAAAAAGCCCCAGAAATAATTAAACAAATGGCTATTCATATTCGGACTAAGGAGTGGAAAGATTTACCAAAAGGAAGAATTTGTCACATTGACAAGGGACTCCTTGAAATATTTATGGGATGAGTGACTCCGAGCAAGTTGGAGAAGATCGTGGCGGGCAAAGACGATAGTGAGGAGGACAAGGCTAGAATGAAAGTTGAGGAGCACAGGCCAGAACCATTGACCCCAGGCCAAAACAAGAGCAGGGAAAAGGGAACCTTGGAGGCCGGATCCCAACTTGACCCCGACCACAAAAAGAAGGTGATATCAAATCGAATACCCAATCGTTATTTGACAAAGAGGAGGATGAGAACAATAAATGATTCTTAAATAACACGCCGTAAAGAAGAAACTTTCAGCAACAAATGGAGTTAGAAGAGGACGAGGTGTTACCCACATCCCGCGCATTGAGGGATATGTGGCAGTACGAGCATTACAAAGGTAGGTCACGGGACTAGGAGGTGAGGAGTCAAGGGGTCATCCATTCTCAGAAGGGATGTTAAGAGCGGCTTTACCTCACGAATACAAAGGGTTGGATTTCTATTATGAGGATATATTGGACCCCACACATGATGTGCAGATCTTTGAAAATGAGGCAGTGTTGAGGCAGTTATACTGACGTTGTAGCATGTAATGCCTTCCTATCTACTTTGAGGGGATTAGCGCAAGACTGGTTCTATCATCTAGTACTAGGGAGGATCACTAGTTTCCAGGTCTTGAAGTCGGCCTTTTTGAGGCATTTTTATAGAGCCAAGCTACATATAAAGACCGCACAATCTCTTTTTTCAATGGTGCAGCGACCTGGGAAAACTTTGAAGATGCCCACATCCACGGATGAGATGAAGGTGGGAGCTTTACATAAGGTTTTAAGGATGGGAGATCTGCGAACATCACTAGCTAAGCGATTTGCACACACTTTCGAGGAGGTCTTCGACAGGTCCATGAAGTATATACATGTGGAGGAAGCCGAAGAAGAGCATAGACTGCGCTACAAACACGAGGTTTCAGAACCTGAGAGAGTAGCTCCAAGGAGGTCGGATCCTAAGAGAGATACAAGGTGAGCTGCTCGGTCACTCTTAACTATTGGAGCAAATATTAGAGGGGCAATAAAAGGTGGAGTAGGAATAAGGAGGGAGTATGAAAACTTCACACCTATGGCGATGCCACATGCAAGGGTGTTCATAATTATGGAGAGCCAAGTACCGGATGCTATTAGGTGGTCCGAGGGTTACACGCCACTTTCTACTAATCCAAAATCTCAGTTCTTTTGCAGGTTTCACAATAATTACGGGCATCCAACTGAGCGATTCACACACTCAAGGGAGGATATTAAGAAGCTGATCAAAGTTAGACATTTGAAGGAGGTGGTGTATAAAGATAAGGAACCTCAAGAACAGAGACAGGCACTGCCCGGGCAACCTATAAAAGGAGCTCCACAGGCACAGGCGGGGGGACAACCACGACAGGAGGGGCAAAAATGGGCTTAACGAGGGGGATCTACTAATGATAATAGGAGGACAATAAATATGATATCGGGTGGACCAACAGACAGAGACACAAACAACGCACAGAAACGACATGTGAAGGCAGCTCACCCAGGACCGTGTGAGGTTGCTGCAGTGAACAGGCGACCTCTAGCATCAGGACCTGTTATTTCCTTCGGTCCATAGGACCGACGGGCTTTGTAGGTGGAACATAATGATACACTCAGGATCGAAGTTAAGGTGGCAGGGTATGAGGTGGGAAGGGTATTTGTGGACAATGGAAGCTCGGTTAATATTCTCTACTGGGCGTGCTTCGATTAGATGAATCTAAGTGTAAAGGTACGACATGTACAAACACCTATTTATGCTTATATTGGCGCTCAGGTTATCACCGAGGGAGAAGTAGTGCTTCCAGTGGCATGGGGAAAAGGCGATCTATAAATAGAGAAGGAGTTGTAGTATTTAATCATCAAGGGCACTTCAGCGTACAATATTATACTAGGGCGACCTGCTCTCAATGAATTCTAGGTGGTCACTTCCACCTATCACATAAGTATAAAATATCCAGCGGAAGACAAGGTAGGCGATGTGGTATCGGAGCAACATGTCGCCCGATCATGTTACTAAATGACAGTAAGGAAGTGGATGAGTGAAGGAAAGTGGGAGAGAAGCGAAGTTGGGCAAGAAGGGATATTTAGTGTCAAAAAGATGAGGGAGGAGGAGAACTCTGTCCGACCTCATGAGGAAATTATGGAGATTTCATTGGTGGAGGGACAGGCTAGAACATACTACCATAATAGGAACTCAGATGACAGAGAATGTGATAGTAGAGCTGATTGCTCTACTAGGGGAATTTCATGACATCTCAACTTTTGGAGATGTAGAACTAGTAGGGGTATCTCCTGAGGTCGCGCAACATCACTTGAATGGTGATCCAGAGGCGCGACCTGTATGACAGAAGAGGAGGCATTTTGGGGCAGAGTTGGACAAAGTGATTGAAGAGGAGGTACAAAAGCTGTTGAAGGTTAGGCATATCCGGGTGATTTAATTCCCGGACTATTTACCGAATATCGTGATGGTACCAAAATCCACTCAGAATTGGTGTATATGCATTGACTTCCATGAGTTGAACAAAGCCTGCCTAAAAGATCATTACCCATTACAACGCATCGACCAACTGGTCGACTCAACTTGGGGGTGCGAGCTGCTGCGCATGATGGATGCATCACATGGGTATCACCAAATATCCTTGGAGAAGGAGGACCAACCTAACGTGAGCTTTGTCACCTCGACGGGTACTATTGTTTTGTTTCCCTGTTGTTTGAGTCGAAAAATTGCAGGGGCGACCTATCAAAGGTTAGTAGACAAGATGTTCAAGGACCTGTTACGGTCAACCATGGAGGTCTATGTGGATGATGTGCTGGTCAAGATCAAGAAGGCAGAGTTGCACGTGGAAGACTTAAGGAAGGCCTTCTCTATACTAAGGCATTACGGCATGTGGCTGAACCCAAGAAGTGTTCGTTTGGTGTTCGATCGAGCAAGTTTTGGGGTAATTATATGGTGATAGAAAGAGTTATCGAGGTGAATCCATAGAAGGTTCGAGCTGTCATGGATATGCCCCATCCTCGAACGGTGAGAGACATACAAGTATTAACACGTTGTATTGAAGGACTTAACCGCTTCATATCCAAGTTGACAGATATATTACCTCCTTTTTATCGAGCAAAAATATTAATATTTCATTCGATTGCATGGATCATAGATTTGTACGCGTGAGCTTCTTTATTAAAATCGAATTGATCATTAGATTAGCTCAAGTTCTCACCCCTTTTAGGATGGCTCAAGAGTTCTTGTATTAGACAAGATATTGATTTTGTGCTTCTGGGAGAAACGGTCATTTCTGCAATAAACAAACCACATCTTGGATTTCGAAACATTCATCCTTGTTGTCAATGCATTTTATAATAGTAACTTCAACAACTGAGATTCTATGCAAGGTATGTCTAACAACTTAAAAAAAAAACATAATATACTAGGGGTGAGCGGAACCGGGTACCCGGTCAATTTTCTTGGAACCGGAACCGGTCAAGACCGGGTCTAAGAAAAGAGAACCGGTCCCGGAATTGGTACTAACCGGGTCCAAAGTTTTTGGAACCGGTCCCGAACCCAGTAGGAACCGGTTCTGAAACCGGGTACCCGGTATACCATGCAATCACCAAAAATAATTTAATACAATATTTAATTAAATGAATTTTATGTATTAAATTATGCTTCTTAATTAAATGAAAATAATCTCATTATACAATGCAATCACCAAAATTAAATCACATAGTATTTAATCAAATCTTACTATAAATATTAGCCATTTAAAAAAAAAATCTTAGTGCATAATTAATTATATAGATAAACTATAATAGTAATAATAATAATAAAGACTTGGTACCGGGTACCCAATTCAAGAACCGGTACCAATGGGTATCCAGCCCCGGAGTCGGTCCCACTAGGTACCCGGTGGGTACCGGGTCTCGAAAGCGTGGACCCAGAACCAGAACCGGTCATAACCGGTTCCAAGAATTTGGAACCAGAACCGGTACCGGTGGATCCGGTTGCGGGGCTGGACCCGGCGGCTCCATTCGGTTCCGGGTCCAGAACCGGGTACCCATTATTTCTGCTCACCCCTATAATATACAATGCCGTGGAAAATGAGAGGGTAAATGCCACAACATGCAGACTCATATTCATATAGAGCACATATTGAGAGATCTTCTCAAAGAGAAAAATCTCTCATAATCTAATGCCTTGGCAAAAATGTTTACAAGATAGTTTTAAGTGTTGACATACTCCATGCGAATAGTGCATGTTGAATATTGATGTTTAATGACGTTTAATATTGATAGCGCTGGAGTTATCAAAAAAGATAGTAAGAGTGCCAGTGTGTAAACCATAGTCCTCAATCATTTGATTATTCCATAATAACTAGAAAAATAACTTCCTACAGCTACATATCCAGGCTCAGCTATAGACAAACACACACAATTTTGCTTTCGACTAAACCAAGAAACAAAGTTATTTCCAAGATAAAAATAAGCAACATTAGTACTTTCACTTTCAGTGACATCACTTGCCTAGTCAGATTCACTAAAACCAACAAGAACAGCGATATTGTCTTTTGTATACCAAATAACTAACTCATTCGTATCGCCTATGTACCTAATGATAAGTTTAAAAACTTTTAAATGATTGATTTTATTATTAGCTTGGTAACGAGCACAAACACAGACATTATACATAATATCAGGACGACTAGCAATTAAATAAAGGAAACTTCTTATCATGCTTCTATATAAAGTAATATCTACTCCTTGAGCCTCATCACCCTTAGATAACTTTTGTCTTAAGCTCATAGGAGTTTTTAAATGAGAAGAAATTTCAAGATTAAATCTTTTCAGCAAGTTGCGAGCATACTTGATTTGAGGGATAAAAATACCATTATCCATTTGCTTGATTTGTAAGCCCAAAAAATATCTTAACTCACCAACCACGCTCATTTCAAATGTGGAAGCCACAAAATCTACAAATGATTTGGTTACTTTTTTAGTTGTAGATACAAAAATGATATCATCCATATAAACTTGGGCAATAAGAATGTCATTTTGAACATTTTGAATAAAAAGAGTTTTGTCTACTTCACTTCTTTTAAACCTATTTGTAGAAGATGCTCAGTTAATCGCTCATACTAAGATTGGGGTGCTTGTTTGAAGTGTCATCAGATCCGAAGTGTCATTCTTTGTAGTCTTTTTGTTCAAATATCGTAAAAACTCTTGAAGAGTTCTATTTTTCCTTTCAACAATCCCATTTTTTTTTTTAGAAATTTTGGGTGCTGAAAATCCATGAGAGATGCTTATTCTTTCAAAAAGGATATAAATGAAACGTTTTCAAATTCTCTACCATGTGCATAACGAACTCTATCAATAGTCTCAATTTGTAAAAATTAAACATCTTTTTTTACTACATTCTAAATGACTTAAAAGTGTTTGATTTTCCTCATAAAAAGAACATCCAGGTAAAATGCAAGAAATTATCTAGAAGAACAAAAGTGTGTTTTCGCCACCAATACTCTCAACACTTATTGGACCCATAAGGTCCATATGGACAAGTTCAAAACAACGAGTAGTAGTGGTGTCAATTTTATTAGGATGAAAAACACGAGTTTATTTACCCTTTTGACACAGACCACATACACTATTTTTTCTAGTGCTTAGTTTTGGCAATCCATGCACAACATCAAATTTTACTAAATTATTCATCATCTTAAAATTAACATGACCAAGTTTTTGATGCCAAAAATCAAGTTCCACATCACTGGCATTATGACACACTTGATTTCTACTAAATTGATAACAGCTATTAGAAGATCTTATCCTACAAGAATGCAAACATTATAATCATCAAAAAGTTCACAAGTTTGTTTACAAAACCTAAAAATTATGTCATTGTCACAAAGTTGATATATACTTATATGATTTGACATAAGCCCATCAACAAGTAGAACATTCTTAAATTCAGGTAACCCGTCAATTTTTAAGGTGCCTTTACCAAGGATTTTACCATGTGCTCCACCCCAAAAGACGCTTTTCCTCCATTGAAGGACCTAACATCCTTCAAATTGTTCTTATCCCCCGTCATATAATGAGAGAAACCACTATCAAAGTACCAAGACCATGGAATGTTAGATTCTAAGGATGTATAAATCACATTAAAGCTACTGTTAGATTCTGAAAAATTTTCTAAGGTAAGAGTCACAACATTTGAAGAACCACACACAAATGTGCTTACAATTGCTTGTGATGACACCCCCAATTACATTTTGATCAGCATTCATGGTGGAATTGGTTAACCACCGTCTGGTTAACCAAAATACATTTTTTAAATAATAACACTCATTAACGCATAAACCATTCCCAGAACTCACAATATTTCTCAAGGAATAAATAAATTTGTAATTAAGAATTTTTTGATGGGAGTTTGAATTTTCTCGAGTTATTAAAGTTGTGGAGTTATGAGTGGAAAAATCCTTTAAAAATTGGTTTGGAAATTAAGGCCTTCGCAATGGAGTTGAAGCGCATCCCAAGCATCTTTTGCAGACTCAAAATTTGACACAACTGAAAACTTGTAAAAGTCTAAAGAGCAAAGAATAACATGGAGGGCATTCGAGTTCTAATTACTATCAAGATGGTCATTTGCATTCCAAAGCATCTCATCTTATAACCTATGATTACCATCCACATTAATGATTCGCGGAGGTGTCCACTTGTTAAGGACTATACACCATGCCCGTTTATCAATTGATTTGATGTAGACACGCATCATGACCTTTCAAGCTCCATAGTTAGAGCCATAAGGGTCGTGGGACGAGTACCGTACCCACCGGATTTTGAATCCATAAGTTTTGAAATGAGAATTGATACTTAGTAAAATCAAGTGCGGGCTTTGGTGCCACTAGAAGGAATTGCAAACCAAGATTCACAGTTTTAGATCAAATAAAACATGTGTTGTAAAGAGTATAAAATAAATAGCATTGGAAATTGAAAGACACACGTATACATTTTGACTATAAAAAAATATTCTTATAGTCGAGCCAACAGGTCAAAAATCTTTACTAATAAAACATGCATTTCAATGATTACAAAAGTCGTAATCTACTAAGTAAATATAAATTAAAAACTCCTTAAAAGTAGATATGATCTAAATCAATATAATTCTTCCAAAAACAAAGATTCACAATAACAAGACTGGATCTTCATGAAAACAATAAATGCTATGGAAGAAAACTATTTTGACTGCAGGATGTTATGTCGGATGCTGGCGGTATTCACAGTCGTATATGTTCTAGGGCAAAAACTGCACCAAGAATAAAATTTGTTCATCAATCGACTTTTCTTTGACTAATTTCTCTAAATGCGTGAATCCAATTGTGATCAATTCCTTAACTTTATATGGGCATAACTTACTTGTATAAGAGACCTACAAAATAAGAAATAAAAAAGATATATACCAATAAAGTAAGTAAATATCATTAGTTAGAAAATAAGATCAAATATCTAGAATCCTAATAATATTTACCCCCTATAAAAATAAAAGTCTACTCTAAGGAAAGAAATAAACACAATATATATAAACCATAATAAATACCAAATCTTTCCAAAATAATTAAATCTTGGAAAGAAATAAATCAGTTAATTATAAAATACGTGACTCAACACAACACACCACTTAAAATGAAGTTATAAAACAGATTAAAAGATATATCAGTGAGTTTCAATCCATAATGCCATTTATTTTCTGAAAAAGCCAAAATACGACCTTGCAATTTTGCAACAAAAATATAAGCTCTATGCAACCGTGAAAACACACGGTAATTTTGCTTGTTTTCTACAAAATTCATGTGGGGTTTACTGGGCCTTATTCTTGGTAGAGTCAAACTCGGATGACCTAAATATGCACAACATTTGGAACCATATAATCATGCTTGAATTCATCAAAAAGCTCCTAGATACATATCAAAAATTAAGAAATAACACACTAAAATAATATGTTACAACCAATCCGTTAGTAGTTAGATAGTTGTGAGAACCTAACAACAAAATCCCTAACAATCAATCACTTAAGGGTCTGTTTGGACTAGTATTCGTTGGTATTCTGAATTCTAGTATTCAGAATCTCGGGTATTCAGAATTCTGTAAATAGTAAGAATTTTTGTTTGTTATATGATTCAAAATTATTTATTTTTCAGTATAGAAGTCAATCATGTCTGAAGAGTGGGTGATAGTGTATTATAATAGTGTATTTATTAATATTTAATTATTTAGTTGTAAGATATTGTTGTTTGAATATTTGATTTTTGAGTTTTAGAACAAACGAGAATTCGGTATTTCAAATCCCGAATCAAGGATTCGGAGTCCTAGCCAGTTCAACCATAAAAAAAGCTACTTGATCAGACTAAAGCAATACCAATACCCTATACATTAAAATCGAAAGAAACACAACATTCGAGAAAATAAATAAATAATCTAGCATGAAAATATAAAACAACACAATACATGTCATGTCCCAGACGATGGCATTCATGTTTTCGAGATGTTATTGATGTTTTGAAGCAAAAGTTAGTGATGTTTTTAGACGCACCATGTCTTTAATTAGAGGACATGTGCCTTCCCCCATATTAATGTAGAATCCTATATTTGAACTATATTCACCGGCTTATCCCACCCATAATAAACCTTACTGAAACCTAGCCTGTCACACTAGATCACAATTAGCGTCGTGTTATCTGGGGCCAACTGTTTGAGTGGATTAGTATCCAATGCTAACCGCACGTCGCTTAGCGATAAATTTAATATTTTTATTTTCCTTAACTTTCCTCCACTAACTTGTAGAAGTGGTAAGCAAGAGTCGATCCCACGAAGAGTGTGGATTAATTTGTGATTGTTCGTATTTAATTAAAATAAGACACAGGGTAGAAATGGTGAATTAACTAAGAAAACTAATTAACTAAATAATTGAAGAAAATAATTAAAAGAAAATAAACGAAATGTAAGAGATTTTAATAAGAATTTAATAATAATAAGAAAACTCCAGTTCTAGTTCAGTTTCCACCCTCGATCGATTTATCTAACCAAATGAAATTTTATAATTCACTCTTCATATGAAACTAAAAGCCCTAAGTAATAATAAGCTCTGCTACTCGGATTTTCCCTTACTGATTATTTAATCAAAACAAGCTATTCAATTAAACCTAATTAATGAACAACCTAGAATAAGCTCTCTAGATTTAATCCACCAACAGTATTGGAAACCAGGCAACTAGGCTAATCTAAGCAATAAACTCATAAGTTTGATTTATTTAACTTATGTTGTATTACCACTAATGATGCGCGATCATTAGTTGCCACAAGTGAAATAGAAACCACGATAATTACACGGGAAGCAGTCCTATTTCTAGCAATTGAAAACCAATCCCTAATCTAAGTGATCAATCTACATCAGAAATTAAGCAATCATGTCATGTAAATAGAATAACACAAACAATCTCATATGAAGAACGAAATAAATATTACGTAAATTAATTAAGATATAATCTCACGAGGGTTTCCACATCACAAGAATTGGAATAAAAGAAACTACTCACTCATAGTGTTTGTGAAATAATAAAAGAGAAATAGAAAAACAAACATATTTCTTGAGTAAGAAGAGGAAAAGAAGTGTAGATCTTGAATCTTGGATCTTCAATTTTCAAGCTCTATGATGGATGAAGGAATTGGACTCCTCTCGATGCCTTAGAACCCTATGAAACTCCAATTATTCATTTTTGATGAAGTATGGAAAGTATTTATAAGTTTCCAAAACTTGGAGAAGAAGTTTCCTTCCAAAAATAGGTTTTCTAGCGTAGGCGTCGATCGACGTGGGCAATCGACGCATGTCCTAGGCTTGTGTCGGTGGTATGTATGTCGATCGATGGGCTATGGATCGACGTTTACAGAGAGTTATGTCGGCTTGAGCGTTGATCGACGAAAATGAATTGACGCATACTGCAAGGTACGTCGACTAGGGCATCGTCAGGTTGGTCGATCGATGCGGGCAGCTCTAGTGCGTCGACGTCGCATCGATGCCGACGTCGATCGACAGGCTTCCTTCTTCTTTATTTTCTTGTTGATTCACTCATTTTCGTTTCCCGATCCTAATCGCAATGGTTACGAACCCTCCTTCAATCATAATCACGCCAATCGAGCACTAAATACTGCAAAATAAGTGAAAAACATGCATTGGTGCTCGTCTGTCCTAAAAATATATATGCAAGAAATAAATATATATAACGATATGAAGCACATAAAAACATAGTTTTTAAACCATTAATTACCACACAATTTCTCGCCTATCAAATGCCAATGTCACAAAGTCCATGAAATTCTCTGCCCATTTCCTTAACATATACACCACAGATGTAGAACAAAATGACATTGAAATGTGGAAAGTTCGACAAAATTGGAGAAATCAAACTGATAATGATCGCGATGTTGATTCGTGGATATGATATTAAATCTACCTTATATCTCATAAAGTTTCCTAACCGTGTATTTGAGATGAATTTTCCAATCATGGATTGCCGTGATAATACACATAAAAATAAGAAATACAGGAAAACTAATAATAATTCGAATACATTTTATTTACTTATAACATAATTTCTGTTCAATTCAAGTGAAACCCAAACAAGGCCCTAAGAAATTTCCTTCCTCTTCCTCGGTAACAAGAGACAACATCTCAGACATGGCTAGAGCAAACCCCCGTTTCCACCGTTAATCAAAGAGGAAATACTCATCAATTTGCTGGGAAAGCCCCTCAACTACTTCCAGTGCGCTTTCACATTTTGACATTCTTAATCTCTGATTACTGCTTCATATGAAAATATCTCACACGTAATAGAAATATCATGGAAAAAGTTGATTCTCATTGATCCAAAGGGATTCAGAGACGAGAAAATTTTCCTTTTTTGTGGTGGAGGAGGATGAGAATGTTGCAGCAAAGGGTGTATGTGTGTGTGTGTGTGTGTGGAGGTTGCGCAGCATGGGGAGGGAGAAAAGGGAGGGAGGTTAGACAATTTTTCTGTGTAGAATTTGGTATTTATATTTCCTAATCGGTTTAGCAGATGGGTATGGTCCTGATCTAAATCACATGAAAAAGGATTCGTATGACCGTCACATCTGACACCTGCACAAATTTATTTACCGACATTACGCAACATTGATTAATGGAAATATTTAATAAAAAAATCCTGAGTTCAAAGCATATTGCAATTTGGCGACATATCAATCAGTTCACGACATACATACAATGAATTAATACACCAAGTGGGCATGATTATTACTTTTTAATTCACATTATGATATATTTAGAAGTTTCTGATTTGGTTGTAATTCACAATATGATATAAATATGGTTGTGGTTCGCGAATGCATTAACCATATAGTGAATATTTTCTTAAATAAATCGCAATATATGGAAAAAAAAGAAGATAAAAAGCATACACAGATATAAGGACCACAACGCTGGTTCACCTAATAAAAATTATCAAAAAGGGCTTCGTTATAGCCTTTCATGGTAAACCCATCATTGTGTGAAAAATCTTTGTATAGGAAAGAATACTCTCCAACATTTTTAGCAAGATAGATCGGACAATGAGAAAATAAAATGGCAATGACCAGAAGCCGGTCATATGACTGAAAAAAATGAGGCAACAAGCAAAATATGTTCCAAAGGCAGCAAACATGAAGCCCTCTACCGGGTCAATAAGTGGTTGCCATAAACTTTGCTAATGAATAGCCCGAAAGAACTCGTTATTCCTATTGATAAAATGATTTTTGCATGGATTTTAGAGCTTATTATGTTTTGATTTAATTGTAGTTTTTGCATAACAACTTGAGTTAGATATATTTCATATTACTTAGAAGTTGTTATGTGTTTGTTTATTTGGTAAGAATTGAAATTATTATTTTTCACTATGGATAAGTTGGACTTGAAAGAGTGAAGAATTAATTTTTGGTTCATAATGGAGTTGTAGAGTCCATCAGAACAAAATCCGGAGTCGACCCACAAAATTCAAGTTTCTACTGTCCAAAGTCAACATCATGGTCAAACATCTCGACCACGACATTGAACTTAAAGATTAAGGAATTTCAAGAAGAGTGGTCGCGGTATAAGTTACAATTGCGACATCATCGAGACAGTGTGTTGTTCTGTAATATCTGTACATTCATACTACATTTTATTTTATTTTTCTTATATCAAAATTTCAAATTCTAATAATTAATCGCAAGCTCGTCTTTTATAAAGTTCGAATTACCAATTATCGTATCTCAAATTCTTATTTCAGATTAGTACAATTATTTTTTAAAATTTTAATTAATTATATAACTTATAACTTAAAATATTATTAAATTATTTCTTATAACTTGAATATATAAGCCCAATATATTATATTTATTTATTTCAATCTTTTTTATCCAACCCTTTTGGGTATATTCACTACTGCAGAATAGGGTTTTAAAAGTAGTTTTTAGGCATTTTAACGACGGCTTTTGAACCACATTTATATCGACCGCCGTAAATTTTTTACGGCGGTTTTTCTAAAACCGCCATAGAAAGTGAGGCTTTTTGTGGCGGTTTTTCTTGAACCGCCATAGAAAGTGATGCTTTTTACGGCGGTTTAAGAACCGCCGTAAAAATCAACGGCGGTGGTTTCTACGGAGATTGTTGAAAAATACCTTTTAGAAAATCTATTTTCCAGAACGGGCAATTTACAGCGGTTCTTTAAAATTACCTTCTAGAAAGTAGTAAAAAAGTTTGAAAAAAAAAAAGAAATGAAAGTAGGTGCACCAAATATATTTTATATTGATTCAATGAAATATGTACGAGAAATTGAAAAATATATCAATATGCAATCATCAATATATACACAACCATTGAATAAATAATCATGCCACCACAAATAATTTTATCTTCTTACTTCTCACTGTTTTTGGTTTCATATTTGCAGAAGTAATTAATCTATAACTAGAATGTTCCACTTCACTTAGTTTTCCAAACCGTTCCTCGTAAAAGCACCACATTTCTGACCAATAAGCCAGGAATTGAAATGGCGCATATTTTCCAAAAATCTCTTCAAATATCTCCTTGAACTGTCTGCATTGTGGAGCGTTTTGCATGAACCTGTTTCAGATGCCTAATAGTTTGACCCAGCATCTTGGCAAGCAATGATCAAACAGCCCCAACATTTGATCTGTCTAAAACAAAATTGGGCATATATAAAAATATTTATTGAATAAAATTTGTTGTGTGTAGATTAACACAAATATTCTTAACTCCATTCATGCATATAATATTAAACTGCTTTCTTCTATTATTGTTGTTGATTTAATTATCAGTCAAGAGATTGAAACCAAGGGAAAAAAAAGTTCATTTTATTCCTTTCTGCATTCAATACACATACCGGGTATATTAATGATTTTTTCTTTTTTTTTTGATATATTTATACCACTCTTAAATTCATCTATTTTCTACATAATTCCATTCATGCATATTAACCTACGGGAGAGCGAGCATGAGAAACTTTTTTTTTTTAATAAAGTAATGTGTTCAAGTGCGACTGTGTGAGATTAACAAACCGAAAAAAAAACTTGAGACCCAAACTTTTGATTTATACTCTTGCTCCATTTTTATAGGAATATTAAACAATGATACAGTGCACATCATATATCAATTCACAAGAATTATTATTATTATTATTATTATTTTTATTATTATTATAGTAATAATAAACAGTTTGCCATGACTCAACTGTTAATATCTTAGTTGATTTCCTAGTTTATAGGATTAATTAGATGTATTGAACTTATTAAACTCAAAATAAATCCCATTTGCTCACCTTTTTTGCTAGTTTACTCTGTTCCTTGACATGGTCCACTACATGTCCTAATAGAGCTGCCTTGTCCATCTGTCAATGCACAAAATGTTGGCAATTAGCTATCGTTATTTATTGGTCAGCTTGATGGGTCCCAATATGAAGTCCACAAAGCTAATCAAATGGGCGCCATAGAATGAGTTGTTTCTTCAAGCTAGCTAGGTCATCGTCAACTGAACGAGTCTCTAGCATAGCTAACTGTAAAAAAAAAATCGGATCACAACCATATCTTATTAAGACTCATCTATGTTTGATTTTTATACACCCGACACCGATCTTTTTCAGTCTCTTAATTTACATTAGAAGCTAACCATAGAATTAGCAACTAGAAAAAAACAAATTAGAGCAAAGAAAAAGCAAAAGAACTTAAATAGTTGAATCCTATGTGAACAGAGCATATCCAGATACCTTTGCTTTAAACTTAACTAAGAGTATTTACAAATAAGTAATACAACCTTTACTTATATTTTGTTTAATTATAGATATAAAATTTCTAAATCAGTTGCTAGCAAAAGATGCTAGAATTACTCTAAATGAGCCCACATTCATTAAAAAACAAAACAAAACAAAACAAGATATCTTACAAATCTAGTGCAAGTCTGGTAAGAAGGAGGTTGATGGGTTTACCTTGCCATCATATTCTTTCCTAAGTAACACCTCGGGACAATATACGCAGGAGTTAAAACTATAATCAGGTCATTTATTACAGTAAATAGGCATGCCATAAAGCAAGTAAACAAAACAGTTGAGTATGATTACGAAAATATCTTTAAGTTGTTTCACATATAGTTGCGATAAATCCTGGGTTATGGAGAATATTTAATCGGGAAACAGTTGAGGATTTTATGATATAAAGATGACCTTGGAATACCCAAAATCACATATTTTCAGCTAAGGAGCTGGGCTCCCATCCAACAGCGTGTTCTCCAGCTTTAAGTACCGATGGCATATTTCCTTCATCGAGAACCAAAAGAAAGACCAATTATATTACTCTTTTACATAAAAGAAAAAATAAAATAAAACTCAAATAGCTTAATGCATCTACAATACCATTGAATGGCAGTAGCTAACTCCAGATATAAGATGTTGAAAAAAGAAACGAGCCTGCGTGTTGAAATATACAAAAGAGAGTATGTAACACTAACAGGTACATACATGTCATTAAATAAAAAAGAAGTTTGACAAATTTGAAGACCCCATTCTCATTGAAGCGTCCTGCATTGTATATTCGCTCAAATAATTCTCCACCAGATGCATATTCCATTACAACCCTAGAAAGAATATGTATAAATCCATATGTAAACACACCTTTTTGTCAATATTGAGAGGTACAACTTCAATATGATCTTTGGTTTCTACTATAACCCTGAAGTTTGTACTTTGAAGCTTGCACCACATACAGGGGAGCAAAAAGAGAACATGATCTTAATATGAATAATGATTATAATAAAATTAGTGTTTTGAAATCGGAAAGGTTAAGAATCTGAGATCTTACGTGTCGAAAAAGCTTTTGCCATTCTCTGGCCTACTCCACACAATTTCCCAATAACTGCATTCCAGAACCAATAAGTGAAAGTGGCTTACAAAGAACTACAAGTACTTAAGTTCTACATTCTGAAGCTTATTTTACTCACCCTCTTTGATTTTCCTTGTTTTGATATTCAAGTACATTGTCAATCTCTTTGTATCCAATGCCTGAAATATAGCCACTTGGCTGTAACAATGTGAGTTTAACGATTCCGTTATCCATCACGACGTGCAAAAATATTTCATTATCAAATATCAAGATTCATAATGTGATCATACTTTTTGTTATCTTTTAATCAACTTAAAAAATCGTATCTCATCTCATCTCATCTTTTTTTTTTCCAAGGAACAATGTGAAATTGCGCGACTAGAAGAAAGCACAAACATGTTAAGACCAATATGAGCGCAATAAACCAATTAAATGTGATTTTATATTATTTCTCAATTAGAATTTGATATTATGGAATATTCCCACATTATAGCAAAATATGGAATATGAGATTGAATTCATTAATCGTAAAACAAAACAAAACATAAAAACATGACTGTTACATTATTGCAAAAGGGAGAGCTGCAATTGTAAAAACACCCTTGAACACAAATGACATCAATAATGAATTAGGGCTTATATAAAAAAAAAAAGAACCTGGAATCGAGAGACGAATCACGGCGGCGCGCAGCTCCACATCAAAAACTAAATTGATTAGGGTTTGGAATGGGTTAATTAAGCGGACGGCGGCGCGCAGTGTTGATAAAAAGGGACGCGAATCACGGCGGCGATGGCGAGCGCCGCCCAGAGAGCCGGCTGCAGGCGCTCGTGCCACGTCGGTGAGATGTGGCGGAGGTAGCCAACACTTATGTTGTGTTTGTGTTGGAAGAATGACGGAGAGGAAAAGAAGGAAGGGGATCAATCTATTTGTTTAGAATGGACGATGGAGATTAGTAAATTAGTCTTGTATGGACGGTGGAGATCAGTAGATCAATGAGCATGAGGATCCGTGATGTGGCATTGGATTTTATTGTGATCTCTTTTTCTTTTCGTATTTTCATTTTATATGTCCATTTTACGACGGTTCACAAAAAACCGCCGTAAAAACTTAAACATTTTACAACGGTTATTTTTAAACCGATGTTAAAATAAGCTAGCCTCCAGTTCTTACGACGGTTCACATATAACCGCCGTGGAATATGTGAGTTATTAAGGAGGTTCTTAAATAACTGCCGTAGAATGTGTCATTTTTACGGCGGTTAAAATCAGTTGATATCCAATTTTAACGTCGGTTTTGAGAAAACTGCCGTAAAATGACCTTTTTAACGGCGGTTTTAGCCATAATCGCCGTTAAAAGTATTTTTAAGGTAGTTTTCTGTGAACCATCTTTAATTAACAGCCTTAGAAAACTGTTTCTTTAGTAGTGATCATGAGTCTAATTAGATTATATTTTTATTCTAACCCACAAAGCCCAATTACAATTAATCTATTTGTGTATATTTTAATTTTACCCAAAATCTAATCCATTAGACCCACAACCCTTTATGTTCCCCAGCTGCAGAATTCCAATAGAATTCTAACGTACGTTTTTCTTTTCACATTCCCAAACCTTTCATCCTCCCACCTTAAACAACTATAACAACGCACATTTTTACAGAAAACCCACACGAATATACATTGTAATTTTTTTTTTCTGAAACACAAACAGCAACGAACATTATTTTGGAATCAAGCAAACAAAAGAAAGCAACAACACGGAATTATTCTTGTTTTTTTCTAAATTCTTTCTCCAAACCAAATCCGAAACCGTTCACGAAGAGAGGCCACCTTTTATCCAAAACCGCAACCCGATTTTTCAAAAGACCCGAACGTCTTCACCACTGTTTTTCCCACCTCAGCCGGCCGAAATCACCAACACCCTCCTCAACTGCAAACACACCCAGCAACGCCACCGTTTCCTCGACCCAACCCCACCACCGGCAGCGGCTCCTCTTCGCTGCACTGAGAAGCTGAACCGATGCCGCCTCCGAATCTAAAAGCACGCCAGAAACCACCCCATCGCCCCGTCTGTCACCTACCGAAAATGTCACCCCTACAGCCCTGGTCTCCGTCGCAGCCCAGCGCCGTGCTGTCTTTCCATTGCTGCACAGCCGCTGCGTGTCGTCATCGCCGGAGAGCCTGTAGCCACTCGTTGTCGGCTCCATCCTGGCGTCGCCGCACCTGCCACTGGCACAACCTTCTAGTCGGAGTCATTTTCCGGTCTCTGCGCCATTTCGGTGGAGTTGGGGCCTTGCCTCGCTGATTGCTGCCGAACACCGCCGCCTTGTCAGTTCACCGGTTTTCGTTCACCGAATCCCAGTTCGCCGGGCCGTCGACGAAGGAGAAATTGCTTTCGGCCGGTTTTGAAAATTGGGGAAGAAAGATGAAGAAAACGGGGGCTATACGAATTAGGGCCGAAGAGGATGGTTCTTATATTCCTCCAAAGTTCCAAATATTACAAATTGACCCCATAAACTTTTAGTCCTTTTTAATTTGGCCCATAATTTACCTAAAAACTTCCATCAAGTCCAATTCTATATTATATTTTAATATTTATATATTTGTATTAATAAACTTTAATATTAAGCATATTTTAAATTGATTAGGTGACGAGCAATACGAAACTTAGGTTTCGACTACGTGCATTTTAATCAAGTTTTCCACGACTTTTACGAGGTATGAACCAATGACTTATCTTGTGTGAAATCTAAATTCTCAACTATCGTGTATCATGTATATTCGAATACAATATACCTGTAAAATCGAATAGCCAGAGACCGTGCAAGTTGTCTATGATCGAGAGGTAAAGGGTCATTGGGTTTATCCTGGCATGCTCTCCACTAATTAAAATCGGAGACTGCAATGTCTATGTTTTTCCAAAACGTTATTCTATGAATTATAATGACTGATTGTGCTATTTTTGAGGTTTAATATTTATATTTATATGCGATATGTCGGTATGCCTATTGAGTACGTTGAGCTCATCTCAAATCAACGATATTTTTCAGTTACAAATGAAGACATCGAGTGAAGGAGGAAGATGAATGAATGAAAACTAATAAAATTTAATGTTATTATTTTATTTGTTAAGTAAAGGCTGAACTGGATGCGAGACTACGTCAACTATCTATTTTAATTGATAGCGAATTGATTTAATTCTATTATCATTTTTCATTTCGGAAATTCATTGCTTGTAAAATTTTAAAATTTCGCTTTTGCTTTATAACATCCGACATTTATATGACGCCAAGATTTCAATCCTTTAATATATAAATCAATTTTGTTTTAGCGAAATCGGGGTGTTACATATTCTTTAGTTCAATGGTCGTAGTCTAGGTGGCGACCGCGACATCAATTCGCAACGTGCGTGGGAGCATTATGATTTGGATTGATTATGACTTTATGACATTCTTTATGGCTCTTATTATAAAAGAAAAGAGAAGGTTGAGAACCTTTTTTGAACACGCTTGAGAGGCTTGAGAGAAAATATTGCACATCGATAGAGGGAAATAAAGAATGAGTGGAGCTTTGATGAATAACACGACATCAATTTGGAAATTATCGGGTTCAATCTTGTATTTTGATATGGATTGCTCTATGATATGTTTTGATACTGAATGGGTTGTGCGTAGGTAATTCATTCATAATCCAGGGTTAGAAATAATGGATCTTTGATGCTCTTGAGTTTTAAATAATCAATTACGATCTTGTCACTATTGTTGTGTTCTTCAATTGATGAATTATTTCATAATTGGTTGATCGTCTTTTATGATTTTTAGAATTAAGAGAAAAGATTCATTATTAGATTTTTAAATACAAAACACTTTAATCAACAAAACCGACAGGTTTGAGATTAAATGTGAAGTCATGAATCATTTGAACATTTTGAAGTTTTAAGTATTATTTCAAATAGAGATATTGTTTCATGCTTATAATCTACACAGAGGAGAATTATACTATTTTTGTGATCAACTTATATTGAATTAAATCAAAACCAATACTTATTTATTTGAAATGAAATTATAGTGAAACCTTATTGAATTGAAACCCAGAAATGTACTTCTCTAATTATTAATTATCTTTGGTTTGAAGTTTGTGATTGAACTGTTACCAACTATTTTTTTAGTATTTAATTTTTGTTGACGTATGAACAAACAAAACCATGTATCATTTTATTAGCTTAAATTAAGAAAATTTATCATAATTATATTACTTGTTAATCTTATATTAGTTAATCCTTGTGGAATACGACCTTTCTCATCACATCTTATATATACACACACTTGCGGTTAAAGTTTACATAATATAGCAAATAATATTTTTTGCGCCGCTGTAGGGGTTCAATTGGAAAAGAATTATAATAGATAAATTATATTTAAATTGGACATTTTTTTATCTAGAAATATCTTTATTGCGTTGATTATGTTTTCAGGTGGTGTATAAGAGCTCGTTCTAAATGTTTTTCTATATATCGAATTTATCCCAAGATCGAAGAAAATTATCATCGAAATAAGGCTATGAGGGTTAGAGTAACGATGACTGGAGTACCACCTGATATGAATGATCAAATCATGGAACTTTAACAGCAACAATTGCAACAAAAATTTCAACAAAACCCTTCTCCATAACCAAATGAGCCACCAGTTCGAGCTATGTTTCCACCCAAAGATAATTGAGTGTACAGAGGAGTGAATGGTCCAACAATCTACGCAACCAACTTCGAGTTGAAAAAGTTCTTTATTGCCATGGTTGAATAGAACTAATTCGGTGGAGGTGCAAGTGAAGACTCAAATGCACATTTGGCGCAATTCTCAAAATATGTGTAACAATCAAGATGAATGGTGTTATGGAAGATGTAATAAAACTTTGCCTTTTCTCTTTCTCTTTAAGGGATAAGACGAAACTTTGGTCTAACACTTTGGGATTTGGTGGTATCAAGATATGGGCAAAGATGTGCCAAGAATTTCTTTTCAAGTTCATTTCTCTAAGCAAGACGTTGAAACTCAAGAGTGAAATTATCCAATTTCACCAACTAGATGAAGAACAATTTCATGAAACGTGGGAGAGGTTTAGAGAGCTTTTGAGAAAATTCCCAATGATCAAAAAGTTTGCTAATTTTATAATGGTCTAAGTGGGTAAACGAAGATGATCATGGATGCCTTATCGGGAGGCGCATTATTGTCAAGAAGCGCCGTCGTTGCAATGAACATGGATGAAATGGCAATGAATAATTACCAATGGCCAGTAGAAAGTTATATTTTAATAAAAGTAGCAATTTGAACGAGAACGAAGCAATGAACGATTTGATAACACCAATGGCATCCATAAATATTAAATTCAACATGATGATATCTGAAAGCTTTGAAACAGTTGTCGGCCAAATAAGTGGATTTGTCATGCTAAATACGGTTGAAGACCTGAACTTGAGTGAATGAAATTTCAACAATTATCGAAGCAATTAAGGAGGAAACCATTACATTCCGAGGATGAGAAATCATTCAAACTTATCATATTTTAATTCGAACACTATACTCCAACCACCATTGGGTTTCTCAAATACAAATGGAGTGATCAAAGAGGGAGAATATATTGAGCATCAAATAGATGTTCACCTCATTTATGAGTGGCACAAAATCCAAGTTTTAGAAAGGTGAGGCTATATTAGATAGAATTTAGGTGTGCTTAGATCAAGTGAATGGGTAAGTTAGGACCCATTTGAAGTCTCTTGAAATGAAAATCCCACAGTTGGCTACCATTATAGGAAACCAACATTTAAAAGGTCAATTACTGAGTAACACAGAAGCTATACCTTTAGAGCAATGCAAGGAAATTCGTTTGAGGAGTGGCACCGAGTATGAAGGTCCAACGGTGCCGAGTTTTAAACCTGAAAGAATTTAGAAATAGGTTGAGAATATAATTTAGGATCAAGTTGATGAAGAAGAACCATAAGTAGAGAAAGAAAAAAAGGTTGAGAAGCCAAAATCTACTCCTACTTCTTTTACTTTTTCTACTTCTTTACCTTTTTGAAAGCGATTACAAAATAAAAATTTGGATGATAAATTTGCTAAATTTATTTATTTTTTGAGAAATCAACATTAATATTTCTTTTGTTTAAGCTTTTAAAGATATGCCTAATTAGGCGAAATTCTTGAAGGATGTGATTTCTAAGAAAAGGAAGCTCACAGAATATAAAATTGTGAATCTTACCAAGGAGTGTAGTGTAGTGATTCAAAAGAAGATTCCTCTTAAATTCAAGGTTGTGAGAATCTTTACAATTCCTTATATTACTTGGGAAGACTATTTTTGAAAGGCTTGTGTGATTTAGGAGAGAATAAACTTGATGTCATTTGAAATTTTCAAGAAATTGGAGATTGGTACCACCAAACTTGCTACCATTAGACTCAAAATGGCTGATAGATCATTGACATATCTGAAAGGTGTAGTCAAAGATGTGCTTGTGAAAATGAATAAATTCATCTTCCCGATAGATTTTGTGGTCTGGACATGGAGAAAGATAAGGATGTGTCATAGATACTTGGGCATCCATTCTCGGCTACGGGCACGATGCTTATTGGCATACAAAAGGGAGAATAATGTTGCATGTCAATGATAAGAATGTATATCATTCTATGAAGTTTCATAATGAAGATGGTTTTCGAAGAGTTGAAGAATGTAAAGTGATAGGCTTTGTTGACACTTGTGTTAATAATGACTTGACTATGTTTTCAACTAATGATTCTTTAGAATATATTTGCATGAATCTCACTTTTCTTTTTGTTATGGTTATTTTGATAATGAGGAGTTTTTGACTATGTGAGTGCTTTCGATGCTTTACTAGTAATATCGAGGAATGAGGTAAAATTTGTTAAACTAAAGCAAGAAGAAGTGAGCAAGAAGAAGCGAGCAAGAAAGTAGAGCCAAATGATGAGGAGAAGAAATCTCCTACATTATAATTGAAGACATTACTAGATCAATTGAAATATGATTTCTGGGTGAGAACGACATTTATCAAGTAATCATTCAACTTATCTTTCTAATCTTCAACATGATAGATTGTTGAGAGTTTCAAGGAAACATAAATTGACTATTAGATGGTCAATTTTAGATTTTAAATGGATTATCCCATCTATTTTCATCCATAAAATTTCTTGGAGGATGTGTATAGACCTTGAGTGCAAAATCAAATGCGGTTGAATCTGATTATGCAAGAAGTGGTAATAAAAGAAGTCTTTAAGTGGTTAGACGCATGGATTAGTTTTTCCATTTATGATAATGAGTGGACGAGCATACTCAAGTTGTGCCTAATAGTGAGTGATAACATTGGTTAATGATTATAAGAATGTGTTGATAACTACTAGGAGATTTATTGGTTGGAGTGTTTGCATTCATTATCGTACACTGAATGTGGCAACTCAGAAATGTCATTCACCCCTCCCATTTATTGATCAAATGCTTGATTGGTTTGTGGACTATGATTACTATTGTTTTCTTGATGGTTGCTTGAGTTACAATCGAGTCATGATTGCACTTGAAGACCAAGAAAATACCACATTTACATATCCTTATGGTACTTTTTCTTATCTTCGCATGCCATTTGGGTAATGTAATGACCTGGCCACTTTTCAAAGATGCATGATTACCAATTTTCATGGTTTAATAAAGAGTATTATAGAGGTTTTTATGGATGATTTTTCATTTTTCGGTCATCTTTTGATCATTACTTGAAAGATCTAACTTTGGTACTATAGAGATGTGGGGATACAAATTTGGTCCTCAATTGGGAAAAGTGCCATATTATGGTACGTGATGGTATAGTTCTTGGTCATCATGTGCCGTGTGTAGGTTTAGAATTTGATTGAGCCAAGATAGTGGCTATCCAGAAACTTCCACCTCCTATAAATGAGAAGTCCATAAGGAGTTTTGTTGGTCATGCCGAATTTCATAGGAGGTTTATTTGTGGTTTTTCTAAAACTAAACTCCCATTACATTTACTTGAAGAAGATATTGCATTTGATTTTTGTTAGAATTTAACGAAGGCATTTGAGAACATGAAGAAGGCATTGGTGAGTGCTCCAGTTCTAGTAATACCCAATTGGTCAAACCCATTAGAATTGATGTGTGATGCAAGTGACATAGCAGTTGGAGTAGTACTGGGCCAAAAGAGAAACAAGTTCTTTTGGGTGATTTATTATGAGAGATGTTGGAGGTGGTTTTATTTGGATGAAAAAAACTGTGTGCGTGGATCATGTAGTGATTCAACATCTGTTTGAGAAGAAAGAAGAAAAACCAAGGTTTATTTGGTAGATTCTTTTTCCCAAGAACATTAAATGGAGATTAGAGATCAAAGATGATCCGAGTATAGTGGCAGATCACCTTTCTTGACTAGAGAATCTGATAGAAGGTGAAAAATAAAGGGTACCCATTAAAGAAATTTTCTGGATGAACATAATTTATATATTGAGTAGAAAACCACCTGGTACACTGCATATGTTAGTTATTTGGTTGTTGATGTTCTTCCCCCTGATTTAACTTATTATCAAAATAAAAGGTTTTATCATGATGTTAAATCTTTATTGTTTAGACATTATAGCACAGTAATGATATGGAGATTTGTGCCTCAAGAAGATGGAATGATATCATAAACCAATGACATGCATCATTGATTGGAAGCCACTTCATTTCAAATCAAACCACTAAGATAATTGTACAAAGTCTTTTTTATTGGCCTTCAATTTATAAAGATTGCTTTAATTTTATTTTCCGCTGTGACAAGTGTCAAAGAATGGGTTACATATCGAAGAAGAATGAGATGCCCCTAACCAACATCATAGAGATCTAGATTTTTGACATTTGGGAGATCGATTTCATAGAATTATTTTTTATTTGTATTGAGTGAAAACACATCTTATTGGTGGTGGATTAAATTTTATGACAGGTGGAAGCAATTCCTACAAAGACTAGAAATGCTAAAGTGGTGTTAGGGTTTTTTTGGGAAAATATCATAACTCCTTTCTTAGCACCGAGAGCTTTTATTGGTGATGAGGGATCTCACTTTTGCAACAAGTGATTGGAGGTGATGTTAGAGAAATATGGAGTAAATCAATAAGCAACTATGACTTATCATTAGGGCAGGCAAATCGATCGTGTTGGGCTCTTATCGGGCTTGTACGATAAGACACGACACTATAAATATAAGCACAAACACATCACAATAAGTTAATCGGGCCTAAAATCTAAACCCAAACACGAAATGATAAAAACAAAAAAAGCATGGAACGGTATAGGCATGATAAGCAAATGCTGAATTTATTTAATCCAACCTGTTAAACACATTAGGCTCGTTAATTAATAAAATACATGATTTTCTTAATAAATATAATACATATCTGCAAAATTATCAATAAAAATTGTCAAATACATTTAAAATTATAATATGACAAATGTACTAATGATAAATTAAGGATCACAAATACTAACAATGAGTAAATAAATATAAAAAGGGGAAAGGAAAATATTATCGTGGCTTATCGGGCCTTATTGTGTTTATCGGGCTATCCCGTTATCAACCCGTGTCTTAACGTGCGTTATCGTGCCAGCCCGATACGGCCCGAACCTGATAAGCCTCAACCCAAACCCTATTATATCGTGTCGTGTTTGTGTCAGACAATCGTGTCATGCATCATAATGCCACTCCTGTTTATCACCCATAAGCAAATTGCCACGCGAAATTGACCAATGGAAACATCATGAAAATTCTCGAGAAAGTGTGCGTAAATAGGAAAGATGGGTTGACGCATTTGGATGATGCATTGTTGGTGTATAGAATGGCATACAAAATACCTTTAGAAATAACACCATATCAATTTTTTTCCAATAAGTCTAGTAATTTGCCGACTGAATTGGAGCACAAGGCCTTTTGGGCCTTTATAAAAGCTAATTTTTGACTTCAAGACATTCAAAGAAGAAAGAATACTACATTTAATGATCTAGATGAACTTCGAGTTGAAGTTTATGAGAGTTGAAGATTGTGCAAGGAGAGAACCACACAAGTTCATGATAAGAGAACTGTGAAGCGAGAATTTGGGGAGGGGAGATATCATTCTTTTATTCAGTTCTTTCTTTAAGCATTTTTCGAGCGAGTTGAAATCTAGATGGTCCGGTCCTTTTGAGAATTTTTTTTATGGAAAATGAAGCCAACGAGTTGATATCATCACATGGGAGTACGTTAATGTGAATGATCAAAGAATCCAAACATACTACATAGAGCAAAAGAGGGTAACGTTTGAAATCACTTTGGAAATTCCTTAATGTTAGTAGGTTTCTAGCTAAAGACATAAAATTAAGATCTAGTTTGGAGGTAACCAAGCATTCTTAAAATAAATCCCACCTTCATCGTCTGGGTCGCGGTAGCGACCCAGCCAGCCACTGCTTTAAAATTGAAGTTTTTCTCTCATTCTTCTATTCTCAAACCATGACCCACCCACCCCCCCCCTTTTATTTCCAAATTTCTTCAAGTTTTTATCAAAATTCTATGGGGTATTCACTTCTAAACACAAAACCACATCATAAAATCTAGTTGCATCATCCAATTTCATGAACAAGGTAAGAAATCCCAATATTTTGAATTAGAGTTCTTATTTTGGGGATTTTGGGAATTTTATTTGATTTTATCCTATATCTTTGTTGTTGCTTGTTTGTGTATGAAATGATGATTTTTTTTAGACTGGTTCCTTTGATTTTTCAAATTAGAGTTGAGTTTTCAATTAAGAATTTCATCGACACTTGGTATACATGCTTAGTATGAGATTTCAATGTGTTTGGGATTTATGAGGCATCAAGTGTTGTTATAAAAGTTAGGACAACTTTATTTGTTCATACTTATGCCTATGGATTGTTGTTTTATGTATTTTATGAAGGAAATGGGGTTGTAATTGGATATTTGGGCTCAAGAATAAGAAATTTTACCTTAAATGATCTTACTGAGTTGATTGATTTTGAACAATGAGCCCAATTAGATATGATGCATGTGGGGAGAATTGATGGCTCGGTTTTTAGGATTGGGGAACGAATGTATAGTTGAGATTAGAAAAAAAATTTGGGCAATCTTTTCTTCTATTGACTTTATTATATCACATTAGTGTACGAATTTTCTCTATGAACATGACATAGAGAAACTCACGGAGATGACATTCATCGATCAGAAACTGTGCGGTTGAAAAAGAAAGAAGTGCATCACCTCCACGACAAAAATTGGCATTCATGGGAAATCCAAAGATCGATTCGACCTCACTCTAGGTGGTCATGTCCACCAAGACGGAATGGGCCATGTTGGTCCGCTTAAGCTGAATTGGCCTTTTTCCCAACAAAGTACGTGTGCGCACCATGTACGTGTTCCCACCATGTATTCAAATTCTTGGCATTTAAGAGAATGTCTACCAAATTTTTGGTCAAATAGGTTGGAGTGTGGTGTTAATGAATGGATGATGTCCAATGTTCAAACGAATTATGTTGAAGTTCTTAATTCAAGCTCATGAGGAACGAGAAGACAAAAGACCCAAAATCAATCATATTGCAAATGAGAAATATGAGGCACGAGGTCATTGTGAACGAGATTAACCTCCTTTTCCAAAATCCTTACAAAAGTTTGTGTGCAAATTATCCACCTCACTATAGACTCCACGAGTTTTGGATCAACTTAACAAAGACGATGAAAAGAGGCTACAATTGGAGGTTTAGTTTGAAGCTATCTAAAGTATTGAAAACTTAGAGCTTGATTTCTTATTATGTGAAATGTATGATCAACAGAACTGTGATAGTGTGGCGTGAAAATGGAGGCATGAGATATAAATAATTATTTGATTTATGGTGTATGTTAAAGGGGATGTCGTATAACATAGGGTTAGACCTTTGTGAGAAATTTCGAAATCAAACAAACTTTGTTTCAGGGCGCATTTGTATTAGAGGCATGGTCATGCATATCCCCAATAGATTGAACGTATATTTTGAGAGTTGGGAAATCGTCCCTGGGGAGTGGATGTGGATATGGACCATTTGAAGATAACAAAAATGATTTTCTTGTATAAAGATCAATTTTCGATAAAATAATAGACGCGCAACGAATTTTCCATCCCAAATAAAGTCTCACCTTGATTGGCGGATTCCAAGATCAAATAAATTGGGTTTTAGATGCACCTCCACATCAGGTAGTTAAAGAAGCTATTCAATAAGAAAGGTTTCGAGACGCTGGTATAATTTCGAGACATGAAACACGAATGAACATGCCCATTGAAGATATCGATGAGATAAAAATGTTAAATTAGGCAATGCGATGGTGCATTTGGGGGGATCATGTTGAGGGAAAAATTATGATACTCGAAGGCGAATTATGTCGAGTTATGGGGTGACATGAACCAAATACGCCAATATGTGAGATCAATTTTGGAGATTATTTTACGAATGGATAACTATCACATGAATGTCAGCCACTATGAACTCAACCAAATCCCATCCTTATCTCTGTAAATCACTGAGTTCAACTAAGAAAAAACCACTTCTTCTTTTCCATACTTGTGAGTACATTGTAGCAAACAAGTTGGGGGATTGAAGTGCGGTCTAACTTGTCTATGTATTAATGCGTTATTGATTTGTGTATCATGTAGGATTGCATTAGTTATTTTATTTTCAACTTTATTTGAGCATGTTCAATTTATTTCTTAGGAGTTTTCGGGAGTTATGGATGATATCAATGTGTGAAACCTGTTGAAGTTCAAAATTTGCGTATGTATGTATTTTATCTGGATTTTTGATAATTTAATATATATATATATATATATATATATATATATATATATATATATTTATATATATGTGTGTGTGTGTGTGTATATGTGTGTGTGTGTGTGTGTGTGTGTATTAGATAGATAGATAGATAGATATGAAACATATGATTGGACTTGATTGGTATGTCTTAATGAAAATATATTGAATATGTTATTCTGATAGATGATTATGCCTGTGAGATTAGGGCGTTATGACTGTTAAATTAGTACAGTATGTTTCTTATGTGTGATTTCTTAGTCATATTCGTATTTCTTTGGGCCTGATTGCCCTAGGGTTCGAAATACCGGAATGGTATTTCAAATATCGGATAATTATTTGTTCTAAAGCTAGAAAATTAAACACTTAATCAACAATTTCTTACACATAATCTCTATCACTTAATATCATATTAATATATATAATAAAGTAATACTAAGTATAATATTATAATATAACATCATTCATTTTTTAATATGACTTGACATAAGACATAATATAATAAGCCAAACACTTGTATTAGGCAAGATTAACGGGTCATGACCCGTTAGGCCATCTGACCTGATACTGTAATATATTGGTTTTTGTACTGTGATGTATTGGTTCTTGTACTATAAAGTATTAGTTTTTCATAAATCTCTGACTTGTGATATGATGTATTGGTTTTTTGTACTGTGATGTATTTATAGTATGATGTATTGGTTTTTTTATTATAATGTATTGGTTTTTACACTATAATGTATTGATGTGAAATCTTGGCCTAACAGATTATCCGTTATTCCGGCCTAACAAAAGTGTTGCCCATATAATAATACACTAGCATCCATTCTTCAGACTTGATTTAGCATCTATAGTGAAAAGTAAATACTTTCGAATCCTATAGAAAACAAGAATTCTTACTATTCACATAATACCCTAAGATTTTGAATACTAGTATTCAAAACCCAATGAATACCCTTGTAGCTTTTTAAAAATAAATTGCTATTCCAATTAAATTTTCTCTTTTTAGCCAATTTGAGCATTTATCCTATTACTTTTTCTTCACATAACTTCAAATTACCATGGTTTTATTCTACACCCTCGGGGAATTCGAGTATGAGTTCATATATATTGATGCGAGTAGATGTTATGTTGGATGAATAAAGTTAAAATGGTACATTAAAATATTTTTATGTTATTGCGATGTGAATAAATTAGGCATCAATGTTCTTAAAAAGTTTATGAAGAAAAATAAAGAAATTTGATGATAGGTTTGACAATGTTGTGCCTATTTTATCAAAGCTTTGTTCTAAATTTTGGGGTTTAGGTTGAGGTGAAGTGTTTTATGAGTTCAAACACTTAAAATGTTATAATGTTTAGTGGTAAAGGTGGTATTTTTGTATGTTAGTTCGTATTATAGTCACCTTTATCAAAATGTTTCATAGCTAACCAGAGAGACTAAATTATAACTAAAATAAATACCTTTTTGATTTTTGTCTTGGGCACACATCAACCAATGGAGAGATAAATGTTTTGAAAGCTTATGTAAAAATATATGCATTGATATGATATGATATTATATGAGTATATATGTGTCCCATTCATATTTTAACTTATGAGTGCATATGTGTCCCATTCATCACCCAATAAATGATATTCAAATTAACTGCATTTATTGGAGTTAAAGAAGAGGTGTTTTACCTAATTACATGAGTTTGAATAATGACATTGTCATTGAAAATCTCCTTATTAAGGTTAAGACTATGTATAATAGTTTTCTAATGTTTGTCTCATAACGATTGATGAAAAAAAAGTTGCTACGAATAGTTTCCAAGGCGTGCGTGAGTGTTGCACAAGCTGCTGCCAATAGTTTCCTAGGTGTGCAAGAGTTATGCACAATGTGCTACCCATGGTTACGTAGGGGCGTGGGAGTGATGCACAATGCAGGACTGGGCTGTGATGATTAGAGGTTTCCTTGGGCAGTGTCGCACGCGTGTGATCATGATATGTTACGTTCTTTATCCTTGGTCATCAGTTCTTGCACTAATGGCTCTTCGACACCTATCGTGGAACTAATTGGTCCGGTCCCGTTTGACATAATTTGACCATTCAAAAATTTAACAAACGTAAAAATAATAAAAAACATGAGAAGAAATGCACAAAGCAATAAAAAGATGAACAAACTAAGAAATGTAAAATAAGACAATTCGACTTACCACACAAAAAATGCACTTAATATACAAAAAAAAAAACCTCAAAAATACATGAAATACACATAAAAATATGTAAAAATCAACTCTCCCTTACTAAGATTTTTGCTAGTCCTTATGTAAAATTAAATCAATACTTTAATAATTAAGATCTACACCCCGTGCCCCCGAATGGACTACGGACCAATACACACAATGAATAGAGAATTAGTGCACTTTTTAACTCACAACCATGATAAAGGATGCCCCCAATATTTTGTGATAAATGTCTTAGACTCCCTTCGTGTCAATCAATACAACGAGTTCCCCTCCAACAAGTCTAGCATCCACACATGGGCCAAAATCTATCCACACTCAACATACACTAATTTGTCATGTGACTAACCCAATGTTCATTATGCTCCTATTTATAAGAGTAAACATATTACATTAAAATTACAAACTTATAAAAGGGTTTCTCCACCTTGAACAACTTATTCCTCAAAATTTAAAACTTTTACAAGGGCTTCTCCACCATGAACTTTACTTTTATTTCTTATTTGTTTATCAAAATGATGAGTAACTAGATGAACAACTACCTACACCACAAAATACAATACGCAAATATGAGTGTTTACAACAATGATGGTTGTTACAACAATCAACTTACATAATCTTTTAGAAAGTACAAGAGATACCTCAATGGAATGTGACATAAATCTCACAAATTATTACGAATAACTAACTAATAGAGAGCAATGGACAATACCGCTAGTAAAATGTATTTATATTTTGCTCAAGATTATATAGACAGAACAAGGCTCTATGCGCTTTCATAAGAATACTACACTCCAAGCCCCATAATTATATAAAAGAACGAATGTAAGTCTAAGACATGTAACCAATGTCTTATGTATTTTCATTTTGCTAATATTGTAAGAGATTTCTACTACACCATGACTCATTCAATATCATGAACAAGCACTGTTTTGCATGTAATTGTTGTGTTTTTCTCGTGTTCTTAATAAGGGTTTTATATTATTTTTAGTGGTTCTTGAGTCGTTTAGCTTTGTTTTCTAGGTTATTTTTCTTATTTTCTGGTTTTTGTGTTCTTCTTTTGATTTTATGTTGAATTGGGTTAAATGATTTTAATAAATTTGAGGTTGGTGAAATTCTTGGGGTTTTATGTTGAAAATTCTCATTTAATATTTGAATTTAAACTAAGGTATGAAGGCCAAAAATCAAGCCATCTCCTTGCCAAGAAAGGAGCTCAAAAGGGGAAAACATTCTGGAATGATGGCCATCTCTTGGCCATCCGTTCTCCATCTCTGCGCCAAACTTCACCACGACACTGGGTACGCTGCCCACACTGGGTTACACAGTGTCCGCACACAGCCCGACAGCTCCTGCCCGCACGCTGCCAACAGCGCCCACAAGAGCGCGCCATCCGCGCGTCATCTGCTCGCCTTCCACGCGCCATTTGCTCGCCATCAGCGCGCCATCCACCCGCCATATCTCGCAAGCCCGTGCGCCTACATGCCCAGCCATCTGCGCGCCCGCCAAGCCCCATGCCCACAAGCTCCCGCCCAGGCCTGCCGGCCTGCACCCAGCAGTGCCCAGGCTCTGCCATGGTCGAGCCATCTCGAGCCAAAATGTGCCAAAAAGCTATCCAAGGGTCTAGGAAGGTGCCTCCTGGTTGAACTTGGTCAAACCCGATAATTTTAAGCCTCTAAGGCTATTTTGGCCCATTTGAACCTAATTAAATGTAATATAAATAGGAGACTTCTTTCATTTTGTAATACACCTCTCATATTCTCCCAACCCAAGCATGGGTTTGGGATTAAAAACTCTCTCTCCAAGCTCTTAGATTCAAATTCTCTCTCTTAGGTTTTTAGATTCGATTTCAAGCTTTAATGTAATTTCTTTTCTAGATTTAGATTTACTTTCATGCTTGGCCTTGGGTTTGTAAGCCTAAGAAGAATCCAAATACTCTTTTGGATTGTTAATTTTGATGCAATTTAATTCAATCTTTCTACTCTTTCCATTAATTCAAGTAAGTTTCCTTTCAATTTCATGTTTTATGTTTTATTTCTATGCTTGTTCTACATTTTCATGCTTTATTCTTCATTTTATACTTTTTGCCTTAGCACCTTGAATTCACGATGAAACATATGAATCGGCTATGGAATCTAGATGAGTGACACATCTAGGTCATAGATCGGCTCTTGGATCGTCTTAATTTTGAGTTTTTCACATGCTTTATTTGCAATTTTATTTTCATGCATAGTTTTAGCTTAAATCCTAGATCTAATCTTTGTTGCTTGTTATTTTCCTTAAAGTTTTAGACTTTCATGTCAACTTTTCTTGCCCTTTATATCCATGCTTTCAATTTTTGTTAATTTGCATTATTTAGGATTTTATGCATAGTTGTACCTTGTGCTTGCATGCTTGTACTTGGTGAAACATTGCATTTTCTTGCTTATTTCCATTACTTGCTTGCATTTACATATTGAGGCACACGACGAGGCATTCTACCCACTTGCAATTTCAATTCCCAGGATAGTTAGCTATTTTATTTGCTTTATTTTAATTTTCCCTTTATTTTTCCAAGCATGAAACACATTGAAATCTTTCAATCAAATCGATTTTCGATAATATCAAGCCATGAAACCTTTGATATACTTTCAACACCACTAAAACTCTTTAAAAAATCAAGCATAAGACACATCAAATCAAGGACATAATCCCCCACTCTTAAATCATCCAATGCCCCCATTACACATAAAGCAAGACAAAGCAAATAAAAGAGTATGGTAAGAAATTCGCCTTTAAAATATCGCTTGATGGGAAGAGTAGAGTGATGATGTCCATATAGGTGGTCAAAGCAAGAGGAACCTACAAAAAATTTAATTGGGAGGGAAAGAAAAAACAAATAAACATGACAAGAAAAATAAAAACAAGTATATATAAAGAGTTTGTATTTCTAGAATTTTCAGAATGTTTGGATTTTCACTTCTTTTTTATTTAAATTTTGATTAAGTGGAAGAGCATTGGATAAAGAGTGAATAATAAAACTCGTGGTGTGATTTATGCTCCAAAAAAGTAAGATCAAGATTCTCTTGAGTAGGTTGGAGATTATATTTTTCAAGGGTGGCAACACGTTCGTTCAAAAATTCTAACGTGTTGTTTATTCATAAAAACATTAGATCGTTGGAATTGTCAGCACCTCTCGTGGAAATATTGTTTATCATCTTGGATTGCTCTCATCTCATCGTAAATATTGGGCTTCCCAAGAGATGGGTCAACGTCAGGTATGGGAACTTGAGCTCATTAGAGAGTGAAATTGGGTGAAAGAGATCGAGGTCCTGATGGAAGGATGGCCTCATCAAGAGTCACGGGGGCTGGTTACGCACTGGAATCATCAACTGATGCACTTTTAAGAATATGCATGTACGTGTAAGCCTTAGCAATTTATGGCTTCTCAAGGCGGTTGCTCTTAGGTTCACATCGAGCTTCCTGGTCATAAAGAACACCGATTTGTGAGAATCTATGAGAGTGGTAAAGAGCGTAAACCTCCAAATTCTCATGGGAAACTTTGTGTGAATAGTATTTAAAGTATCAAAGTGCCCAAAATTATGAGCGAGTGAGGTAATGATGTTGCTAAAAGATAGAAAAGTATTTCGATTGCTAATATTGTACTTGTAAGCATAGATCATGAAAGATGGTGTTACCGGTTGGAGACCTCGGTCCATTCAATATAAGAAATAAGAATCAATCACTACTACAAAAAATGTTATTGGAACAGGGCTATAGGTATCGGTTGATGAAAACAACCAATACCTAATATCGTGTGGGGTCTTTTTTATAATTAAAAAATTTATAGGCATCGGTTGTTCCCTAGAAACCGATGCATATAGTCGAGCGGGTTATTTTTTGTAATAAATAAAAGTTATATACATCGGTTTTCTCAAACAACCGATGCCTACATAGTCCGGGAAAAACTAATAGCATTAGTTAATTCAAAACATCCGATGCTTATAATAACTAAAAAATCTAAAAATTTCATTAGAATAAATGGGCATCAGTATTGGTCAAACAACCAATGCCTATAACCCAATACGAGCATCGGTTCTTGATTAGAACCGATGCCTACGTAAATTAAATTTGGCTCGCATCGTGGGAAAAAAATTAACAAAATTTGGCTGAGCAAAATTTCAAAACCTGCTGCATCGGTATTTGTCTTAAAACCGATGCATATAATAAATTAAAACTTGTAACTCTGTTATTGGAAAACAAGAGCATTGGTTTTTCCCCAAACAGATGTTAATACTTTTGACCTTATACTATATGCATCAGTCTCTCTCAGAACAACCAATGCATATTGTGAATTGCTGTATTCTCTAGAATGCGGGCATTTTTTAAATTAGTGAACAAAAACTCAAATTTCTGAATTGAATCTTCACATTTATAATTGATGAACAAAAACTCAAAACCTATTCAATTATTCTACCCAGATTTCTTGCATCTTTGATATTGAATTTTCAATTTAATATTTGAGAATTTCCCACGAAAACCTAGCAGCTTATTTTTGCCTCTTTGTGCAGCCTCATTGTGCATCGTCTCTTTTCAAATTGATTTGCTCAAGATATGTATTTATTATTTTACATATAATTTCATTGCATATATAGATATATGAAAATGCGTGAAGCAACACATTTATGTATTCTAGAATTCCAATAGGTTGTATTGTTCACACACTGGAAATTGAAAAGGCATCGATACATCATTCAAAAGGCACTTAGAATTCCAAAAGGTGCACTGAATTTGTATAAATACCCCCTGTTTGTAGAAAATATTAATCTTCATCACAATATAACTAAACTGCACATTTTTGGCTAAACAAAAAAATTAATCTCCATCACAAATAATGGCTGACAATATGGAGAGTCCGCTTCGCAAGCTATTGGAAGTTCAAGAAAAACAAATTATCGCGTTGATGAAGCAAATGCAGGAAGAACGTTCTGTAAACATGCGGAAGCTAGTCGGCCAGTTAGAGGCACTCACCCACATTTTGAGCAGTATAAATGCTCATTGGAGTGAGGTGGTTCTCTCCATCTCCAAGCTCAAATTCATTCTCATCACCAAGCTTGGCGCACGGTTTGATGATGACGATGTGGATCGTGCTTAGGCGAGGACAAAGAGGAAGGCTGCCGACAATTGATTTTTTTCCTGCATTTTTTAGTATTATTATTTTTTTGCATTTGTAACCTTTTTCTTTTGCTAATTCGAATAAAAATTACTATTTTCAATTACTTTGTGTAATTTTTTTAATTAACTATTGTGTACTAATTAATAGTAATAATAATAATTTTTTGAATAACATTAAATATAGAGTCAAAATGGGATGAGAAAAAGTGTATAACTAAAACATATATTCTTTTTTATTTACATCCTAGATTAAATAAAAGTTAGGTTTGTTTTGAACTGTAAGGAATAAAATTATAAAGAAGTTTAGTTAACATATCATACATGTTCTCTTTTATTTTACAAGTGAATCGCCTATGCTTATTGATATAGGTATACAAGAGTAGTCTAATAAAACATCAAGTAAACAAATGTAGCCTAATAACAGAGTAACAATTATCATTTGATTTCACATTTTTCTGATGTACATAAATATAAAATCTATGTGTTCAACTAAAATAGTACATCCTAAGGCATTTCATTATGTATGTATACAAAATTCACTCCTTCATGGCCATATCTGAATTTTATTGTCAATGGGACCTACTGAACAATGCAAAATTATGAAAATGCAAATAATACTTAAAAAAGAAGTTAAACAAATGGATGAATGGTGAATATTGGAGCCACACTTGTCTTTCGATTGTAGACTTTGGTTTGCTTAACATAATAATAAATATAATTATAATAAGTTGATCTTGTTATCCCAATGTTAATTATAATATAATATTAACCTAGATTACACTATATAAATTAGGTCAAGAAAAAAGAGTAATAAAAAACAGTAATTAATAAGAAAAAAAATTATGAACAAAGTTAGATGCATATATATGGAGTTTTCTGGTAAATTAATTTTTTTCTTCTTAGTTAGTTTATTTATTAAGTTTTTAATTCAATTGTGTAGCGGTAGATAATGGATCGAAGTTGGATGTATGGTAGACTTAATACACTTGAATATATTTAACGGGTTGAAAGTTTTCTGAATATGCTGTGGAGAATAAAACTAAGTATGATTTGGAAATGATTGTGTGTCCTTGGGTTGATTGCAAAAATCTGAGACAATTTCGGAGTACAGACCAAGTGAAGAGCTGTTTGATACGTGTGGTTTTAAGGAAGGTTATTCACAATGGATATGGCATGGTGAAACTTTACCTCCGACTGATAATACAGCTCACTCGACAGCTCCATCAACGTATGATACTAGTGATAGTAATACAGAAAACGACGAGGATGTAGACACTGATTGATTAGATGAAATGTTGCATGATATATGATGTGATATCAATAATGTTGCCGCTTTTGAAAGATTGTCTGTTGATGCTGGAAAAACGTTGTACCCTAAATGAACCAAATTTACAAAGTTATATTTCATGCTTAATCTGTATAAACAAAAGGCAAAGAGTGGATGGAGTGATACAAGTTTCACGCGGTTACTCAAGCTTCTAAAAGATGCATTTCCTAATGATAACGAGCTTCCCACTTCAACCTACGAGTCGAAGAAAATGTTGTGCCCGTTAGGTCTTGAGATCGAGAGGATACATGCATGTCCAAATGATTGGATATTGTATCGCAATGAATTCAAGGATTTGCTGGAGTGCCCAAAATGCGGGGAACCGCGCTATAAAAAAACAAACAATTTCAAACGCTTGATTTTAAATGCAAAGGAAGCAAAGAATTGCAGTCGCATGCTGAAGGAAGGAAAAAAGATGGAAAACTAAGACATCCGGCCGATTCTCCACAATGGAGAAACATTGATAGTAAGTTTCCTAAGTTTGGCATTGAGAAGAGAAATCCCCTTGGACTATGCACGGATGTAATAAATCCCCATGGAAACACAATTAGTCGTCATAGTACTTGGCTTGTTCTGTTAGCAATTTATAATCTTCCTCCTTGGCTATGCATGAAGCGCAAGTACATCATTCTGTCTTTGTTGATATCCGTACCTAAACAACCAAGGAATGACATAGATGTGTTCTTGGCACTTCTTATTGAAGATTTGAAAAAATTATAGAATGAGGGTGTGACAGTCTTCAATGCTTATACTCAAACAAATTTCACCTTAGGAGCCATGATATTTTGCACGATCATTGATTTTCCAGCCTATGGTAATTTATCAGGTTATGCAAACAAAGGAGTTAAGGCATACCCAATTCTTGAAGATAAGACAAGTAGTATTTAGCTGAGAAATGGCAGAAACAATGTGTTCATGGATGCCCGGTCTTTCTCCCAAGTCATCATCCTTATTGAGAAAAATAAAGATTTTCAATGGGAAAATTCTGGACCGAGTTGCTTGATCACCATTATTCGGACGTGCAATTTACGATCATGTAAAAGATATTGATGTTGATTTCGGCAAACTTTCTAAAAATGTCTCAATGGGTGGTTGGAAGAAGAAATCCACATTTTGGGGTCTACCATACTTGGAACATTTGTTGGTTAGACATTGTATAGATGCAATGCACGTTTTGGGCGTAGATGCGGAGACCAAATGGGTTACGGATCACTCTGACTTCCCCTTTGATCGAAATCTGCTCCTCAAGACGCCTCTGATTAGCACATATTTGTCCTTATTTTTAGTAGGTTTATAGCTTGTTTTTCTTATTGTTTCTGGTATAAGTTGGGTAGTTTAAGCTCTATTTCATATATTTGTACTCTCAGCTTATTTTACCGCGTTTTGACCTAGATTGATGCAAATAAGTGATTATTTGTGATTTTTCACTTTAAAGCTAAGTAACCGGACGAGTTCGGCGTATAATTAGATGAAGTTGATATTCACGAAATGGAGAACGAGCTTTCCGGTGAACGAGTAGCCAACAGATAAGAAAGAGACGGAGGCAAATGTGCAGCCGCGTCGACTGACGCGACCGTCGACGCGAGTCATGACCTGCGTCAATCGACGCAGCGTCGATGCAACGTTGATGCTACTTGCTGAAGCGTCGATGTCGATGCATCTATGTCGACGCAACGTCGATGCTACTTGCTGAAGCGTCGATGTCGACGCATCTATGTCGACGCAACGTCGATGCTACTTGATGAAGCGTCGATGTCGACACATCTATGTCGACGCAACATCGACGCTACTTGCTGAAGCGTCGATGTCGACACACACCGTCGACGCACCCGCCCAGCCGACGCGCGCGCCAGGCAGCACCGACGCCAAGCACCGGCACGTGTCAGTCGACGCACCATCGACGCGACGGCCCAGAATTGGGAATTTTAGGGTTTCTTATGCTCCAAGTCAAGAGAAATCTATTTAAACCCTTCCAAGTCCYTCCCAAAAGACACACTCAGACCCATATACACTGAATACTTGATCTCTCGGTTCGAGAACAACCCCATCCTCATCCCAATAACAACAAGTGATCAAGATTGAAGATTCATGGATCACCAAGCTTCAACTGTCCGTTCGCGATCCGTTCTTCGACCAAGATCATTCACCCCTCCGGAGTAGCTGGAGAATTTACTACGCTTTCTAGTTTAATAAGTACTCTAAACCTTTTATTCGCTTTCTTAGTTTAATTTATGAAATTAAGTAGTAGTTTCTAATATTTGTTCTTGAGTTATTTGATGTTTCAAACCTTAGATATTTTTGGTATTGAATTCGTAATCTTTAGTTTAATTAATGCTTAGTTATTATTCATGCTTGGATTAGTTTACTTCGTTTACATTTCGTTCTAGATAATTGATGTTCGTTTATGCTTGTTAATCTTATTTAAAGTTCTTAGAATAATTTCTCTAGTTTATAAGTTCAAATAGCTGAATTCAATTTCCTAGTTTTAATTATAGTTCTTGCGTTTTAAATTCTTAGATAATCAAACAATCAACCCCCCCCCCCCCCCCCAAATGTATGTGAATTTAAGTTGAACAACCTGTTTGAGAATTCTGATTGTATATTCCTCGAGAGACGACTCGAGTCAAGTTGCCAAACTACGCGTGACCCCGTTCTCTTGCGGGCAAGCTATTGATCTTTTGACAAATTTTCATAAGTAGGCAACACAAAAGCTTGAATCAAAATTTTGGCGCCGTTGCCGGGGAATATACAAAGGTTTTCAAAAATATGCTTGTTCATTTTTATTTTTATTCTTTATTTTAGTCGTTATTTGTATAATTACTATCTCTAGTCGATACGTTTGATTTGTTTTTGAGTTCATGCAAGGTCGTAGGTCGCTTAGGCTCGAACTTGCACCATTCATCGACAACATTCATCGTCCGAATCAAGTGAGACCACCTCACTCACCCACAAGTGAATCGTCTGCCACGACTGATTTTATTTGTGATCCTGTTCCGGAAATGATGTTGCGACTAGATAACGAAGCACACAACAACGAGGACGACCGGTCACCAAGGCATCCACCCGTGCAACAAAGAAATGGGTACGGGAGTGAGCCAAATCGTCCCGACGGACCAGTACAGCCTCAAGCATACGAGGAAAATAGTCAACGTAACGTGATAAACCAGAATGAAGGCCAAAGACGTGGAGACAATCACTACCGCCACGTCCCGGACGACTATTCTGAGAGATCATATCACGGCGATGAGCGGGTCAATGAGTGGATGGCATATGACGAGTACCACGAGAGAGGGGAATACGCGAGGCGGAATAACCAAGCAAGAAACCAACGGGAGACGCGCGAAACGAGACAAAGAGAGTTCACAACCCCTCAAGTGGGTCCCTATAGTTCGGCAATTATGTTGGGTAGAACTGCAAGAGACTTCGAGTTGAAACCTCATATCATCAACAACCTCCCGACATTTCACGGCCTCGCCAACGAAGACCCACTAACGTTTCTTAAGGAGTTCTATGCCGAAGTTAGTAGGATCCCTTCCCCGGGACTTCATCACGAAGACCTTCAAATGGTTTGTTTTTCGAGTTGCATGAAGGATAAAGCCAAGTCTTGGCTACTATCACTGGAACCAAGATCTCTGGTCAACTGGCCCATGGTGAGTGATAGATTCATTAACCAGTACTACTCAGCTCAGACGACGGGCCACATAAGGAGACAAATAGCCAACTTTGTCCAGCAAGACGGGGAGTTATTTCACGAGGCGTGGGAACGTTTCAAATCTTTATTGCAAGCTTGCCCCAACCATCACAACTCTCTTGGAATGGTGAATCAACTTTTCTACGAGGGACTTCTAGATTCTTATAAGAATAACGTAGAGGTGGCTGCTGGAGGAGATTTTGGGGATTTGACAGCGACGGCTGCCAAGCAACTATTTGAAAGAATGAGCGAAAAGTCGAGGCAAACGAGCTCTCGACCACGTAAGATAAGGGTTAACGAGGCAACTGAGGTGCTAAATAACGAGACCTTTGAAGTATGTACCCGTTGTGGAGAGCAAGGGCATGTGGGGGATTCATGTACAATGGGGTATCACGAGGATACCGACGCTGAAGCACACGCCATCAAGGACCAATTGCGCAACATAGATCTGCCAACTTATGAGCACAGGGCTCAGCCAAACACCAAGTTTAATGCAAATCGTAACTCTCCTTACTTGAAATGGGGCCCCGAGAATCCACATTACGCTCCAGCACAAAAATTAACACAACCTCCACCGAGCAAATCACAACCAGCGGGACCGACATCTGTTCCTATACAGCCAAATGACCAATTGCTAATTTTGCAACAGAACCAAGTCACAGAGACACTCAGAAACAGGGATGGATTGACCAGTCTGACCACGCAAGTAAATAAGCAGGGAGAAGTCTTGGATGATCTATCTAAGAGCGTGAAGAACTTGGAGAAGATGATGGGGCAAATGGCAACATTTATGGCCAAACACGACAACAAAAAGGGGAAGTTTCCGAGCCAACCCGAGCAATCTTCCGCGGTTCATATTCTACGAAGTGGGAAGACGATAGATAATAAATTCAAAGAATTGAACGAAGGGGACACTGATGTTGAAAGGGAGGGGCTGTCCACGAACAATGACCCCAAATCGGTTGACCAAATGCATAAGTCACCGAATCCGTACATTCCAGGGTCGTTAAAAAGGAAGTCCCCGAATCAAGTACCCTCTCCAGTAACAATTGACGATTCCACCGAGCCTCCGAAGGCATCACCAATCACTATTCGAGACAAAGTTTCTTTCCCAAGTCGTCTACGCCCGGCAAAAGAGAATAAAAAGTTCATGGAACTTTATAATCTGCTCAAAAACATCAACATTAATTTTTCCCTTGTTGGACGTAATCAAGACGATGCCCGCGTACGTGAAATTTTTCAAGGAATTAGTTGTGAGGGAACGGCGTCTCGAAACTCTTCAGCAAGTTAAATTAACGAAGGAGGTGAGAGCCATATGCAAAGGGCCTCTACCCAAAAAGTAAAGAGACCCGAGGAGTTTCTGCATCACCATCACCTTCGGAAATGGACAGACAGCACGAGGCATGCTTGACCTTGGAGCGGGAATCAATTTGATGCCTTATTCCCTTTATAAGGAATTTGATTTGGGAACAATGAGACCAACGACGATGCGGCTACAATTAACAGACCGATCACTTAGACAACCACTTGGCATAGTCGAGGATGTTCTAGTTCAAGTTGGCGAGCTTGTGATTCCAGTCGATTTCGTCATACTGGATGTCCGCGAGGTTCCGAAGGAGGGCACTGAGCATACTATTTTTCTTGGTCGGCCATTTATGTCCACTTCTCGTACACTGATTGACGTACACAAAGGGAGGATGACCTTGTCCGTGATGGGGGAGACAGTCACATTCTCACTGAAAGATATCCACAACACTCCTTCGCCATACATGAATGAAGATTTCTCGTTTGTGGACCCGATTGCCTCTTGTGTTCACGAGCTAAAGGGGATCACCGTGCTAGATGAGTTAAGTGTCGAGGACGACACGGAATTTTTGAACCGGGTGGCTGAGATATTAGAGATAGATTTGAATGAGATCGATGAAGACCATAAAGATATGGACGATTTTGATGAAGGATTGTGTGAAATAGCCACTGCACCCAAACTTGGTCCGAAGATGGAGTTAAAGCCACTACCGAGCCACTTGAAGTATATTTTCCTCGAGCCCAATGAAACAAAACCAGTCATCATATACTCAGCCTTGTCGGAGCACGAGGAGAAAGAATTAGTTGCGGTGTTAAGCAACCACAAGGAGGCAATTGGATGGAGCATCAGCGACATCAAAGGAATAAGCACCGTGACTTGCATCCATAGAATCGGGATGGAACCCGATGCCAGGCCTGTGAGGGACAGTCAATGGAGACTGACGCCAACGCTTTACGAGGTGGTTAAGAAAGAAATTTTTAATCTTAAAGACGAAGGAATCATTTTTGCCATCTCCGACAGCAAATGGGTGAGCCCAATCCATGTGGTTCCAAAGAAAGGAAGTATCACCATCGCCGAAAACGCAAAGGGAGAGATAGTGCCAACCCGACTAACTACTGGTTGGCGTATGTGCATCGATTATAGGAAGTTGAATGCGGCCACTCGAAAGGATCATTTTCCTCTACCGTTCATCGATCAACTCCTGGACAAACTTGCGGGACACAAATTTTACTGCTTTCTGGATGGCCTTTCGGGATACTACCAAGTGGCCATCGCTCCGGAAGATCAGAGGAAGACAACGTTCACACGCCCCTTTGGCACATTCGCTTTTCGAAGGATGCCCTTTGGCCTGTGCAACGCACCAGCGACTTTTCAAAGGTGCATGCTCTCAATTTTCAGTGATTTTATTGATGACTTTCTTGAGGTTTTTATGGATGATTTTTCCATTTTTGGGTCATCTTTTGATCATTGTTTGTCTAATTTGTCAAGAGTTCTAGAACGATGCATTGAGAAAAATCTAACTTTGAGTTGGGAGAAATTCCATTTTATGGTAAAAAGTGGCACTGTTCTAGGCCATGTTGTTTCTAGAAAGGGGCTGGAGGTTGATAAGGAAAAAATTAATGTAATTGAAACTCTCCCTCCGCCTCGAGATGTTAAGGGGATTAGGAGTTTTCTTGGTCATGCAGGTTTTTATAGACGGTTTATCAAAAAAAATTCAAAAATAAGTCGTCCACTTTGCAAACTTTTGACTTTAGATACTCCTTTCATTTTTAATGAAGAATGTTTGAATGCGTTTAATGAGTTAAAAGCGAGTCTTACGTCTGCCCCTGTGGTTGTTGCTCCCGACTGGACCTTACCCTTTGAAATTATGTGTGATGCTTCTAATGAGGCGGTGGGGTCTGTTTTGGGACAACGTGTGGAAAAATTGCTTAGAGTTATTTATTATGCTAGTTATATGCTAAACGATGCTCAACGTAATTATACCACAACTGAAAAAGAACTATTGGCGGTCGTATTTTCGCTTGACAAATTTAGACCGTATATAGTTGGAGCTAAGGTAATTGTACATACTGATCATGCTGCCTTACGCCATTTGTTTTCCAAACCGCAAAGTAAGCCACGTCTTATTAGGTGGATTTTGTTGCTACAAGAATTTGATGTGGAAATAAAAGATAGACGAGGTTGTGAAAATGTTGTGGCGGATCACTTGTCTAGAATGGTAGTTGAGGAGAATGAGGGGGAGAAATTTATGATTAACGATCTTTTTCCTTATGAAAATGTTTTTAATCTCGAGCAATTAGTCACCCCTTGGTACGCTGATATTGTGAATTATCTTGTTTGRWAAATTGTGCCTAACCATTTATCCTACCAAGAAAGGAAGAGATTTTTGAGTAAATGCAGGGACTACTTTTGGGATGACCCCGATGTTTTCAAACGCTGCAAGGATGGTCTAAWTAGGAGGTGCATCCCGAACGACGAAATGGGGAGCATTCTCCAATTCTGCCATGACCTTGGAGGGCATTTTGGAGCTCAAAAGACGGCGTTCAAGGTGTTACAAGCCGGATTTTATTGGCCGAGTTTATTTTCTGATGCGTTTGAATACTGCAAAACTTGTGACAACTGCCAACGGACCGGAAACATAGGTAAGCGAGACGAAATGCCCCAGGTACCCAACCAAGTGGTGGAGATTTTCGATGTGTGGGGGATAGACTTTATGGGACCCTTCTCTAAGAGTGGAGATTTTGAGTACATCCTTGTTGGTGTCGACTACGTGTCAAAATGGGTGGAAGCTATTCCTACTCGAAGAGCTAATGCAGAAGTTGTTCTCAAATTCCTCCAAGAAAATATTTTCAGTAGATTCGGGGTGCCGAAATCGATAATAAGTGATGGAGGGAGCCATTTTTGTAACAAGGCTTTTGAAAAGTTGATGAAGAGGTATGGGGTTCGACACAAGGTAGCTACGCCATACCACCCTTAAACGTCTGGCCAAGTCGAAAAGAGCAACCGTCAGCTTAAGGCCATTCTCGAGAAAACAGTCGGGCCGAGTCGAAAGGATTGGGCAGTCAAACTTGTCGACGCACTGTGGGCATACCGAACAGCCTACAAGACAGTGCTTGGAATGAGCCCTTTTCGCCTAATCTATGGGAAGGATTGCCATTTGCCCGTTGAGCTAGAACATCGAGCTGGTTGGGCAATTCGGAAATTGAACATGAATTATGACGAGGCTGGCGAATATAGGAAGTTGGAACTAACTGAACTTGAGGAGATAAGAAACGAGTCCTATGAAACTGCATGGAGGAAAAAGAAGATGACCAAAGTCTACCATGACCGGAAACTCGTCAATAAACATTTGGAGGTAGGTAAGTTAGCCCTAGTCTTTAACTCACGGTTTAAACTCTTTCCAGGGAAACTAAAATCAAAGTGGAGTGAACCGTTCGTAATAAAAGATATCAACGAGTTTGGCGTTGTTACCCTTTACGATGAGAAGCGAGACTCGACATTTCAAGTTAATGGGCACCGAGTGAAATTGTACCGTGACGGAGAGTCAACAAATCAAGATCGCGAAGTATGGGCGATGGGGGACCCACCTCCGCTGGGAATTTAATCACGGCACAGTTGCGTCGAGCAAACGACGTTAAAAGATGCGCTTCTTGGGAGGCAACCCAAGCTACTGTATTTTCTTTATTTTTAATTTTCTTTTCTTTTATTTATTTCTTTTTCTCTACTTTTTTGTAAGTGTTTGAACAGGATTTAGGTCGGGATAAGTCTAATTCATCTTTTGAAGAATGGAGAATTGCTAAAAATCAGCCTGCAGCCGCGTCGACTGATGCAGCGTCGACGCGGCATCGACGCCTCCTGTGCGCGTGAGAAATTTTTGGTAAGTTTTAGCTGCGATTTTTGGGAGTTTTATTCTAAATAGGAGAGTGAATTTAAGGGATTTATTTGCACGAAATTTGTCAAGATTGGGGACAAGATCTTTTGTCTTAATGGAGTTCTAATTAGATAAGGAAACTAAATATCTTCTCCCTTATCTTTAATTGGAGTGAATTTAGGATTCCTATTTTTAAGATCTTTTGACACCTATATAAACCCAGCCCTCCCACTCTTAATTTCATTATTCTCAAAGCTATTCATCTCTTCTCCCCCCCAAATTATTTTCGCTCCCAACCTATTTTTCCTTACCATGAGGCCAATTCCACGAACCACCAAGAACCACGAGAAGAGGTGGATGCTGAGGGAGGAACACAACGAGAAGGTGAACCAGCTGCATGATGAGGTCGAGAAGGCGAACGATTTGGTCGGAGATTATTAGTTGGATGAGGTTAACTATACCCTCCAACTCGAAGCTTTTAAGCAGCAATTGGGAAGGGAGGAGGCGATCAACGATGGGTTGAGGGACATGAACCTTCAACTAAGGACCACCATTCAACGCTTGAGGGGAATTGAGCARGACCTCGGACAGCAAAGGGAGGACCTTGACYAACGTACCTTGACCAAGAACGAGCTCCGTGATGCACTTCTCCTAGCTCGGGAGACGATTGCCACCTTGACTAAGAGCAACAATGAGATGATTTGGGAAATGCTCCGTTCATCGGGGGATAACGATGTGAAGGACGAGCGCCTGAAGGAGGCGGAAGCCGCGATGAAGGAGGCGGAAGCCAAGATAGAGAATTTGACTCAAGATGGTATACGTTTCTTACGTAGTAACCATGCCCTCCGTGGGGAGAAGGTTGACCTCTTGCAGCGAATTAAGGAGTTGGAGGCCTACATCAAAGAGTTTAACGTGAGGACCAGAGCGAACGAGGGGAGTTTGGATTTTTGGAAGCGGCGCTTGGATGAGGCTAGCGAGAAGATCGTCGCGTTAGAGCGTTTGGGCCCCAAATTCCCTTAGAATCTTAAGGGCTTACCTTTATTTATCTATTTATGTTTTTCCATTATCGAGTCGTGGAATTGTCTTTCCACCTTATCCTGTTTCGTTTAGTTTCAATTTCGTTTATTTTCGGTTGTCTACGTGTTTCGTTTTAGCAATTAATAAAATTTTATTTTTCGTATGCCGTGCTTTTTCATATTTGTTGCACACGGGCGTTCTTATTTTCTTGTGAGATTGTGCAGTTGTCCATGGTTAAATATCACTCATAACAAGGGGTAAATTGCTGAAATACGAACGGTAATAATTTTTCGCCGTCCTGCTGTCGCGTCGATCGATGCGAGCAACGATGCTCTGTCGACGCATTGCTGACTCGCGTCAGTCGACGCTATGTCGACGCCATGTCGACGCTGCCTGCGCTTCGCGATCGGGCTGCCCTGGGCGGAAGCTTTGGTTTTCGATAGCCGTTTTGTTCGATGTTTTGCTGAAAGAGCAGTGGCAACGATCTCATATATTTATTATTGATGATTTTTATTCTTATTTCTTTTATTTTGGTTGTTATGTTTTGAGGACGAATCCATTCACGCAGTTCTGGGAACGTGAAGTTGCACAACTTCAATGAACAAGGCTCGACCATTCATTTTTCAGGGACGTTTTCTTACCCTTTCCTTGTTTGAATTTCTTTTCTTTATATTTATGGCAATCGGAGGATTGCCGGTTTTTCAAGAGGACCCCTACTACCCATTAAAAGCGTGGGGTAGGAGTTAGAAATTTTTTATTGGTTATTAGTGTTTTTGGAGTTCTTATAAGGGATTTATGAATTTTTGTAATAAAGGATCACCATCCTTCAATA